>CM053026.1:32404655-32502155 GCA_028564925.1 Lithobates sylvaticus | reverse complement strand
CGGTGGCTGCATTTTTTTTTTCTTTTTTATTTGCACCTGTTGATCTTGGTCAGAAATCCAGTGTCTTTTGTAACTTCCTGTGCACCGAAATTAAAATTCAAACAAGGTTTTCAGTCCTCCTTGTTCACTGTGGACTACAGGACACCTTTTATGATATGAAAGGGGGGGGGTAGGTGTCCTGTAGTCCTAACCGCCTATGCCCAGCTTAACGGAGGAGCTCCACCCAAAAGGGGAGGCTCCACTTGTCGTCTGCCTCCCCCACCCTTCACTGCCACATTTGGCACCTTTTGGGAGGGGGGGGACCACTAAATCCCCCCCCCTTCGTTCCCCCGCAGCCTTCTTGGATAGTAACTGCTTCAGCCCCTTCCTGACCAGAGCACTTTTTGCGATTCGGCACTGTGCCGCTTTAACTGACAATTGCGCGGTCGTGTGACGTTGTACCCAAACAGAATTGACGTCCTTTTTCCCCACAAATAGAGCTTTCTTTTGGTGGTATTTGATCACCTCTGCGGTTTTTATTTTTTGCGCTATAAAACAAAAAAATAGCGTAAATTTTGAAAAAAAAACCACATTACTTTTTGCTATAATAAATATCCCCCAAAAATATATAAAAAAACGTATTTTTCCTCGGTTTAGGCCGATACGTATTCTTCTACATATTTTTGGTAAAATAAATCGCAATAAGCGATTTATTGATTGGTTTGCGCAAAAGTTATAGCGTCTACAAAATAGGGGATAGTTTTATGGCAGTTTTATGAAATTTTTTTTTTTTTTTTTTTTTTACTAGTAATGGTGGCGATCTGTGACTTTTATTTTTTATCATGACTGCGACATTTTGGTGGACACATCGGACAATTTTGACACATTTTTGGGAACATTGGCATTAATACAGCGATCAATGATATATAATTGCATTGATTACTGTAAAAAATGTCACTGGCAGTGAAGTGGTTAACCCCTCCCTTGCCCCCTAGTGGTTAAGTGTGTCCTAGGGGAGTGTTTCTAACTGGGGGATGGGCTTGTGTAATGTGGACACTGATCGCTGCTCCCGATGACAGGGAGCAGACGATCAGTGTCCTGTCATTAGGCAGAATGGGGAGATGCTGTTTACATCGACATCTCCCCGTTCTTCAGCTCCGTGACACGATCGTGGGTATCCCCGCGGCGATCGGGTCCCGCGGGCATGGTCACGGAGCTCGCGTCAGGCACGTGCAGGGCGGGAATTTCAAAGTAATGTACGGGTACGTTACTTTGCCCAGCCGTGCCATTCTGCCGATTGTATATGTGCCGTCAGGAGTCGGCAAGTGGTTAAACGTGTCCCAGAAGACTGCGGTCCATTCACAAAGCACATCGCACTTTGCGCACGCGCAGTAGGAAGCCAGCTGCAAGGCTTCACTGCCGGTTTCCCTTAGTCAGGATGGTGGTGCCAGCACCCGATAAGTGATTGAAGAATTGGCTCGGGTGAGGACACCGTTGGATGCTTGGGCAGGAAAGTGCCCTAATAATAGTCAGCAGCTCCAGCATTTAAACTTTTGGAGGGGTGGGGGGGAGCTGGAGCTCCTCTTTAAGTCCAATAAAGTATGCTATAAGCAAGGAAGCATTTGGCATTTTGTAGAGTACCAGCCAGATAGGGGCGCAGTTGGCAGAGAGGCATCACTCTGGCACAGTTGGCAGAGAAGTATTACATAGCTCCCAACTGTGGGAGTTGGACCCCTTGGATCGTTCCTGTTGATCTGGATATCCATGCCTGATTGACCTTGTGTCACTGACATCCAGGTCCACTGGTTCCGGTAAAGGCCCGTACACACGATCGGACTTTTTGACAACCAACATGCAAAATTAGCTGTTTTGGACCAACACCCGACCGTGTGTACGCTCCATCGGACCAACTTTTTCCAGGTTTCATCGGACTTTTGTTGGCTGTGCGAACGGACCAATTTTCTGCCAACAAAAGTCCGATCGTGTGTACACAAAACCAACGGACTTTTGTACAAAGTACAAACACGCATGCTCAGAACCAATGCAAAAGATCAGACAACAATATAGAAGTTGACCAAAGGTGGCGCTGGAGTATTCGAACGTCCTCTTTTGAAGTGTCGTCAGTACGTTGAAACGTCACTACGTTCGTGTTTGTTGCCTAAAAAGTCCGACCGTGTGTATGCAATACCAACTTGGGGCCAACGCCCTTTCGACAAAAATCCACGGGAAAGTTGGTCCACGGTCCGATCGTGTGTATGAGGCTTTAGGCAGGGGTCTCAAACTGGCGGCCCTCCAGCTGTTGTGAACCTACAATTCCCATAATGCCTCTGCCTGTGGGAGTCATGATTGTTACTGTCAGCCACCAGTTTGAGACCCCTGCTTTAGAGTAACCAATCTTATCGCTCTTTGGATGTCACATTTCTTCGAATGTTGTACATACCAGTCACCTGTTCCCCTATGGCAGTGATGGCGAACCTTGGCACCCCAGATGTTTTGGAACTACATTTCCCATGATGCTCTTGCGCTCTGCAGTGTAGTGGAGCATCATGGGAAATGTAGTTCCAAAACATCTGGGTGTGCCAAGGTTCTCCATCACTGCCCTATGAGAACAACTTTGGCCGGGGTGAATCTCGCCTTCTGTTTGGATTGACCCACCTGGGACTTATTTTTTGTTCTTATTCACACACATTTGGGACTCAGAACGTTATTTATTTGAGTATTGCACATTTTTTTTTTATCATTACAGTTTTTTTCACCATTAGCGCTACATTTATACCTATCTTAACGTTACGATGTTTTGTCACATTCTTATGCAGCTGCTCACCATTTTTTCTTCCTATAGGTTAGCGCAATAATTATCTGCACTTTGCATCATAAAAAGAATAGGGATGGCATAATCTTACCTTAAAGGACAAGTTTGCCTATAAAGATAGGGCTCGGTTCACACATATGCAAATTGGAATGCGTTTTGAACCGCATCCAATTCGCATGACATGTGAAAGAACATTGCTTTCTATTGTGCCTGTTGCAGCCGGAGTGCGAATTGGGAAAAAAAGAGTTCTGTCCGTTTTCTGAGCAGTGCGGTCCGGCTCAGGTGTGAATTCTGGCCCATTGACTTCTATGGAAACGCTTCTGAATCGCACAAGTCATTCAGTTGTAAACTGTATAAAATCCTGATGTAAAACTCACCTGAAACGCTGAACAACGACTTTGTCAATTAGCTGTGAAAATGGAGCTTCAATTCGCACCGCACATGTGTGAACCCAGCCTAAATAAATAAATAAATGCAAATTTATTGCATTTGTTTATTTTGTTCTAAGGAGCCTACAGGGCATTGCACCCACGATCCGCCGATCCAATGTTCAGCTCCTGCACCATAACTGTCCGCCATTACCTCGTACGGGCAGGCAGTTGCCTGCGAACATTAAAGCGGTTCTGCACCCGTTTTTTTTTTTTTTTTTGAGCTATATGCCAAGGGCATATAGCTCAATTGGGGGACTTACCTGTTCCACCTTCCATCTCGATCGCCGCCGGTTTTCGTCCGATGAAGTTCTTCATCTTTTGTGCTGGGGTCCATCTTGCCTGTGGGCATGTGAAAACCCCACAGGCACTTTAGATGGCCCAGCATGCACCGCCGTTACTCGCGCGTGCGCAGTAACGGCACATCTGCCGACATCTCACGAGATTTCGGAAGATGTGGCCGAAATCTCGTGAGATTTCGGAAGATGTCCGCACTGACTCCTGGGAACAATGACACCAGATCCCAGGAGACAGTGCGGCCTGACGACGATCGACGCAGAGACCCGCCCACCCCCGAAGAGACAGAAGACCGGAAGTCATCAATTACAAGGTAAGTAAAAAAAAAAGAAAAAAAACACATTTCATTTAGTACTCTTTGCCTGATTTGGAAGGCAAAGAGATTTACTAAATGAAATGGGTGCAGAACCACTTTAAGAATCGATGACATTCGAAGATGCTCACCAGTGCCCTCGCAGCTCATTTAAAGCTACAAGTGGTCAGCCGCAACGGCCGATGATGCCTGTAAGCATTCATTCACTGGAAACTGAATGAATGATTGCGGAGCCTGGCACGGCAGCGCTGTTTATAAATAGTGACAGCGAGCGTGGGGAGAAGATCCCCAGCCCACTGTTAGGGAGAGCTCCAAATGCTGGAACATGTTACATGTTCCAAAAGTGAACTTCTCCTTTAACCACTTGCCGACCAGCCGCCATCATTATACTGCGGCGGGCCTGGACGATCTCACAAATCGCCGTAGGTGTATGTCAGCACCTTTTTAAGGGAGCTAGCGGGCACTCGCCCGCTGCGCGTGGCAGTGGCGTCGCTATGGGGGTGCGGCCTGCACCGGGTGACGCCCACCAGAGGCCGCTATAGCTTGCCGCGGAGCGGTGCGAGCAGGGCATTCAGCCGTGCGGGGGATGGGGGAGGATGCCTATAACACTCCCCAGCTGTCACTCAGGGATCTCCAATATCTCCCATGGCAGCCGGATTAGGTGGGCGGGGCTGAGGGTGTGGCTGCCTCCTCCACTCCTCCCACAGACCCCTTCAAGCCGATCCCACAGCTGAAGGAGATAGACCCAAGGACACAGCCCACCCGCCCGGGTCTTCATCTGCAAGCATGAGGTATGCTACAAGTTACTGCACAGCACACTGGCACACATCTCTACCTGCCCTGTACCACCCCCAACCTGCCCTGTAGCAGCCCAACCTGCCAATATACCAATCCAACCTACCCCATGCCACCCCCAACCTGCTACTATACCACTCTATAACACCCTAACCTGCATCACCCCAACTTGCCCTTAGCCACCCCCAACTTGCCCTGTACCACCCCCCAAACTGCCCTGTAGCAGCCCAACCTGCCAATATACCAATCCAACCTACCCTAACCTGTCACTATACCACCCTATACTATAATTTTACAGGGGCTGGTTTTGGGTGCACCCCGTGACCGTGCGCTGCCTGCAGGGTGCGGGCAGCCTAGCCAGGAGGGGGGCGACACCATGTTTTACCGCACCAGGTGACACCAACCCTAGTGACGCCACTGGCGCGTGGCTAGCAGCCTCGATGTCCGTCGGCGATCGCGGGCCCGAGAGCCAGAACAGGGATCTGTGTATCGCATAGATCCCCGTTCTGACAGGGGAGGAGAGACCTGATCAGGAACAGCAATCTCTCTCCTCCTCCAGTCAGTCCCCCCCCCCCCCCACAGTTAGAGACACACACGAGGGAACACATTTAACCCCTTGATCAACCCTTGGTGTTAACCCCTTCCATGCCAGTGAAATTTATAAAGTAATCAGTGCATTTTATAGCACTGATCGCTGTATAATTGTCACTGCCAAAATGTTGCAGTCCTGCTAAAAATCGCAGATCATTGCCATTACTAGTAAAAAAGAAATGAATAAATAAAAATGCCATAAATCTATCCCATCGTTCCGTTTGCGCAAAAGTTTTATAGCGTCTACAATCAATACCATTTATTAATTTTTTTTACAAAAATATGTGGAATAGAATATATCGGCCTAAAATGATGAAGAAATTTGAAATTTCTTTATTTTACCTTTTTTTTTTTTTGGGGATATTTATTATAGTAAGAAAAAAAAAAATTATATATATATATATATATATATATATATATATATATATATATATATATATGTCGCTCTTTTTATTTTTTTGCACTAAAAACAAACAAAAAAAAGACCAAAACGCAGAGGTCGGCAGCACAGTGGTGTAGTGGTTAGCACTTTCACCTAGCAGTAATAGGGTCGCTGGTTCAAATCCCGACCACAACACCATCTGCCTGGAGTTTGCATGTTCTCCCTGTGCCTGCGTGGGTTTCCTCCAGGTACTCCGGTTTCCTCCCACAATCCAAAGACATGCTGGTAGGTTAATTAGATCCTGTCGCTAAAAATTGGCCAAATATATGTATGTTGTATATGTATGTTGTATGTGTTTGTAAGCATGTCGGGACCCCACATGGCAAGGACCGCACTATACCACAGATGGACACCAGGGGTAAAAGCGCCCTGAGGCGATTCAATTCGCATAGGTAGCGCTATACAAGTCATTCATTCATTCATTCAGAGGTGATCAATTACCACTAGGGTTGTCCCGATACCGATACTAGTATCGGTATCGGGACCGATACCGAGCATTTGCACGAGTACTTGTACTCGCACAAATGCTCCCGATGCTTAGCCGATACCTTGTCACTTGTCAGCGGGCGCTGCGGAGGGCGGAGTCAGCGGGCGCTGCGGAGGGCGGAGTCAGCGGGCGCTGCGGAGGGCAGAACAGTACGGAGAGCCCAGCGGAGAGTGAGTACTCCGTGTTCCCAGCAGGGATGTAACTTAATCGGCTACCGGAGCGTCACATTCAGTAATGCAAGTGACGCTCCGTGTTGCCGTTACACGTGGTTGAAAATCCTGACGCCCATCTTGGTACACCCTGCACTCACTCGGCCTCAATAAAGCAGCAGCGGACATCTTGTTGGGGCGGGGTGTAACAAGATGGCTGTTGCAGAGCAAAACTAAATCCTCTTGCCCATAAGTGCCACTGCCAGCCATAAATCAGTGCCATGCAGCCAGTGCCCATGCAGCCAGCCATCAGTGCGTGCCATCCAGCCAGTGCCCATGCAGCCAGTGCCCATGCAGCCAGCCATCAGTGCGTGCCACCCAGCCAGTGCCCATGCAGCCAGGAGTGCGTGCCATCCAGCCAGTGCCCATGCAGCCAGCCATCAGTGCGTGCCATCCAGCCAGTGCCCATGCAGCCAGCCATCAGTGCGTGCCATCCAGCCAGTGCCCATGCAGCCAGCCATCAGTGCGTGCCATGCAGCCAGTGCCCGCCACCCATCAGTGCGTTCCATGCAGCCAGTGCCCGCCACCCATCAGTGCGTGCCACCCATCAGTGCGTGCCACCCATCAATGTGTGCCACCCATCAGTGCGTTAAGATTAAGAAGATATCATTAGTCTGTATTGTGGTTTGAAAACTGTCACATGACATTAAAAAAAAAGTATCGGTAATCGGTATCGGCGAGTACTTGAAAAAAAGTATCGGTACTTGTACTCGGTCTTAAAAAAGTGGTATCGGGACAACCCTAATTACCACCAAAAGAAACTTCTATTTGTGGGGGGAAAAAAAAGGACGTCAATTTTGTTTGGGTGCAGCGTCGCACGACCGCGCAATTGTCAGTTTAAAGTGACGCAGTGCCGTATCGCAAACAATGGCCCGGTCATTAAGGGGGAAAATCTTCCGGTCTGTAAGTGGTTAAAGCGGTACTAAACCGCCATGCTTTTAAAAAAAAATAAAAATTAACTAACCTGCAAGGTAAAGTTATAATGTGCTAGTATGCGCCACATACTAGCACATTATGTGAAACTTACCTTAAAACAAAGCCCTACAGTGATGAGCTGTCAGGGCTTCTATCTACACGCGGTATTCCTTCCGGATTCGCATCCTGATTGGCTATGCGGTGATGACATCACTCCTGCGCATATTGACGGCACAGGACTCTGAAGGAACGGCACAGGAATGCCACTCCTTCAGAGCGCATGCGCCGGTGATGCCACTGGCCCATTCACAAGTAAATATCTCCTAAACGGCGCACGTTTAGGGGATATTTACCGTACCTCTAGGTAAGCTTTATTATAGGCATACCTACAGGTAAATTTCATGCATGGGAGTTGACTCTTATCAGCCAAGATTAGTTTTGTTGGAAACTACAGGAATGCAGAGACAGGAAATGACATCATAAACACGTAGTCCCACCAGGAAGAGTATTGTTGTTCAAGAATTAAACACAACACCGCCACCTAGTGGCAGAACCACTAAGCACAGTATAACCTATATGAATGGTTACATATCTCCCAAGTGTCCCTGATATCGAGGGACTGTTAGGAAAAAAAAAAAAAAATCCCTCTGTACCTCTTTCCTTCTCCTTTGTCTCTTATTTCCCCACACTCCCTAAAAGCCCCCCCCCCCACCCCCTCATTCACATTTTGCGTAGTAGGGACTCGCCCTTCCCGCTTGCGATTTTTGTGGCAACGATCTTTAACACGATGCTACGTGTCGCACATAGTGCAGCCAATTCACTTCTCTCATGCAATAGAAAACCGTGCATCTTTTTGGGGGGGGGGGGGGGGGGGGCAACGAGCTTCGCACGATTGTTACATGTACCTTTTGCTTCCCGGCAATTGCGATAGGATTGCACCGCGTTTGGGGGTTCCATTTAGAATGATCGGTACCTGAATGTGTATTTTGCTACGTCTGGTTTGCAGGACCAGAACTGCTGAAATTGTCAGAGGCTGGTTTTCCCATGTGTAAAAGTATGGGGTTGTTTGGGAATATTTGGTGCTTTTTACTTTTTTTTTTTTTCTTTTACGCTTGTTTTGTTGTTCTTATGTCCATTTATACAGTCATGCAGTCAGTCACTTCCAAGGAAACAAGGTGGGCACTGTCTGACTTATTGCAGCTTCTAATGAACATTGTGAGACGTTCACAGTGTTCAGCGGCGGCCTGTCCATATGGGGAGCAGGGGCGCGGCCCCCCCCTAATCCATGCGCCCAGCCCCTAATTTACATGCAGGGCGCCGGACGCATGGATTCCAATGGGATTTTTTTTTTTTTTTTAGAAGCACTTGATTAGAGCCTGAGGCTGTAATTGGCTCAAAAAAAGGGTACGCTCAGGGCGCATAGCACTGCGCCCTGAGCCCACCCAGTTGTGTAACAATAGCGAATTAATAGTCGCTATTGTCTCCCTGATTCTCCTCCCGACTCGGGAAGCGGGTCCTGAGACCCGATTGGCAGAGAGAATAAGCGATCCTATTGGAAGCCGAGGAGGAAGAGGGAGGAGACGCAGGGGAAGCCACGCAGCTGTGAAGCCGAGGAAGGAGGAGATGCAGAGGCCCACCGCCTGGAGGAAGCCCGTGACCTAGCTGGGGTAAGTGCGAGGACCGATCGACTGACCTGGGGTGTGGGAGGACCGACCGCCCACCAGCCGCCACTGGGGTTCAATGAAATCCAAGTAAAATTTCAGCACAAGAGAAGACCTTGTACAACTGTAAAAGACTTAAAGGGTAACTCCACTTTCGTGGGGAAAAAAAATGAGCAAATAAAAAATATATATATTATAGTGTATACAATTGCGACACACGTTATATTCTAATTGAATTCTACTAAAAATGACCTTTCCTTTTCAATCTGCAACACTGTATATTTCCGTAAAATGCAATATGGCCACCTGGAGGCGTTGTGTACACAGATGGTATATACGAACCCCCCCCCCCCCCCCCCCCCCCAGGTATGTAATTTTCTGCTTGTGCGATTGGCTCACTGATTTCCCCAGAAGTCTGCACTAAGATACAAATTCAATTTTGAGCATCCCCTGTAACAAAAATGTCATGTTTGTTGAGATACTCCCGAAGAGAATCGCATCTAAAGACAGGCAGACCCTGCCACTTTCCTCATCAGAACCCTGCAGGTGCAGCAGCTGATTGATAATTACAAAACCACTCCTATTAGATTCCTTATGGACATGGACACAGACAAACAAACTGCTATTTCTTCAGAATAACAAAGAGGGAGGAATCTGCAACAAAGATTGTTAAAATCCTTGCTATGTACAGAGATCACCCAGAGGGAATGTTTTTTTTTTTTTTCTCGCAAAAACAAAAGTGGAGTTACTCTTTAACCACATGCCGACCGGGCCATAGCCGAAAGACGGCTACACCGCGGTCGGCTTATCCTGAGTGGACGTCCTCCCAGAATCTTGCTCCCGCGTGCCCCCTGGGGTGCGCACTCGGGAACATCTGCTGATAGCAGCCGTTTACCATGTGATCGCTCCGTCAAATGACGGAGCAATCACATGTAAACAAAGCGGCATCACGTCATGACGCCGGTTCCTCCCGCCCCTCTCTGTACCGATCGGTACAGTGAGAGGAGAGAGCGGAGAGGGTGAGAGATGGCAGCAGCGCTGTGGGCTGGATGTGTAGTGCCCACAGAGCTGCTCAGTGACAGTACTGTGCAATAGACATGTGCACAATAGAAAAATTTTGTTTAGTTTCGTTTCTGTTGATTCGTAACGATTCGTAAATTTCGTAAGTCGTCGGTGTTCGTATTCGGACTCGTTCGTATTTTCGTAAGAGTTATTTTTTTGTTGATTCGTTTTTTCCGTTAGTCTAATTTTCGTTTATTTGAAATTTGTATTTTCGTTATATTTCGTATTCCGACGCATTCGTATTTTCAGAAGAGCTATATTTTCGTTGATTTAAAAAGATTCGTATTTCCGTTAATCTAATTTTCATTGATTCGAAATTCGTATTTTCGTAGATTTAGTTACATTCGTACTTTCGTAAGATTGATTTATTCGTACTTTCGTACATTGTTTTCGTAGATTCGTAATCGGAGCATAATTCATAATGTCATGTAATGTGTATGCTATTTATATGTTTAAGAAACAAAGAATTTCTCTCTCACAAGTCAGAACTTAACTCAAAAATCCACCAAAACACAGTGCCTCCGACCCAACCACACCCTATCTGGACTCTGGATGGAATATTTCAGAATCAGAACTAATATTCGTTCTTTCGAGTTCTCGATCAGCAGAATTTTTGTTATTTCGTATTTTCGTTGTTTTGATTTCCTTTTTCCGAATATTCGTAATTTCGATTTTTTTCGTTCATTTTGATTTTCGTTATTTTTGAATCTTTGTTCGGTATTTTCGTTGTTTCTGTTTTCGTTTTTCGGATTTTCATTCTTTCGTAGTTTCGTTGTTTCCAATTTAATTATTATTTCGTATTTTCGTTGTTTTTCATATTCGTTCTTTTCGATAGTTCGTTATTCGTTAGAATTTTTAGTAAACCATTCGTTCATTCGTACGATAACGAATTTGAACGGAAAACGAATTTGTAACTAAACGAATTGCACATGTCTACTGTGCAATACTCTGCCAACATTCACCAATACTCTGCAATACATTTTAATAGAAACAAATAATTTTTTTTTTTTTTTTACCAAATTTTAGCCTTTTTTGATTTACAGCGCAAAAATTTAAAAACCCAGCGGTGATTAAATACCACCAAAAGAAAGCTCTATTTGTGTGAAAAAAAGGACAACAAATTCATTTGGGTACAGTGTTGCATGACTGAGTAATTGTCATTCAAAGTGTGAGAGCACCAAAAGCTGAAAATTGGTCTGGTTAGGAAGGGGGTTTAAGTGCCCAGTGGGTAAGTGGTTAAGGGAAGGCCAGACTTCATCTTTTTAAAGTATATGTAAACACAATCATTTAAAAATCCTTTCAGATGATAGTATATATAAAAAAAAAAAAATTGTCAACCTTTTAAAATCTTCAGCTTTCTGTATATAATCCCTAGTGCTCTGGCTGCAAAGGTTCTTGTTCAGAGACTTCATGTTGGGGGAGGGGACAACGACAACTGCCTCAGTTCCAATTGTGCTCCTGTGTTGTCGCCAAGTCGCACGCACACCCCCTAGTGGAGACTATGAGCCAAGACACACTAAGCAGTCATGGTCTGCGGTGTTCATTAGTAGCAGGTCTGGGCCGTAGGGCCCAGTTCAGAGCAACAATGTGCAGCTGGAGCAAGAGCTTGTAGAAAGGAAGTGGCTGAAAAAAGGTTGGAGGAGACCAAGGGACCAGAATGGGGGGGGGGGGGGAGAGAGAATAACAAAAAAATAA
This sequence comes from Lithobates sylvaticus, assembly GCA_028564925.1. NCBI lineage: Eukaryota > Metazoa > Chordata > Amphibia > Anura > Ranidae > Lithobates > Lithobates sylvaticus. The sequence goes on along the minus strand of CM053026.1, from coordinate 32,490,469 downwards.
AAATGTCAAAAACATGTATTTTATGGAAAATAGCGATATATATATATATATATATATATATATATATATATATTGTGCCTTAGCAAACGGGGTTTGATTCTGCATTAAAGTGCACCTGTTCTAGTCAAACGAACAAGTTGGTTGGCACAATAATCTACATCTACAAACTTATTACATAGGACTCAGCAAGCCCTCCCCGCTAGACATGTGCGGTTCATTTCATTCCAAATTGTAATTCGGATGAATTTTTGTTTTTCAAATAGTTTTCGAATTTCCAAAGAGAATGAAATAGAATAGAAGATAAAGGAATAGAATTGACAAGAATATAACAGAAAATAAAAGAATATAACAGAGAATAAAAGAATAGCATATAATAGAAACAAATAGAACAACATAGAATATAACCATCTTCTGAAATTCGAATTTCAAATAGAATACATTTCGAATCTGAATAAATAAGAAAAGAATAGAATAGAAAAAAATAGAATAGACAAAATTATATATAAAAAAAAAAATTGAATAGAATATAACCATTTCCCAAAATTCAAATAGAATCAATTAGAATAGAATAGAAAATAACAACAGTATAGAAAAAAACTGAATAGAAAGAATATAACCATCTTCCAAAATTCGAATTTTGAAAAGAATAGAAAATAACAGAACAGAAAAAAATTGAATAGAATAAACAAATAAAAAAATAATACAATTATAAAAAACAATAAAAGAGAATTGAAAGACTATAACCATTTCCCAAAATTTAAAATAGAATCAATTTGATTTTGAATAGAAAATAATAGAATAGATTAAAATAGAATAGAAAATATCAATAGTATAGGAAAAAAGAGAATAGAAAGAATATCTTCCAAAATTCGAATTTTGAATAGAATAAATGTTGAATAGAATATAAAATAACAGAAAAGAATAAACAAATAGAAAAAGAATATAATCATAAAAAAAACAATAAATAGAATTGAAAGAATATAACCATTTCCCAAAATTCAAACAAAATCTATTTGAATGGAATAGAAACGAATAGATTAAAATAGAATAGAAAATAATAGTATAGAAAAAAACTGAATAGACTAGAAAGAAAATAACCATCTTCCAAAATTCGAATTTTGAAAAGAATAGAAAATAATAGAACAGAAAAAAATAGAATAGAATAAACAAATAGAAAAAAAAATACAATTATAAAAAAAACAATAAAAGAGAATTGAAAGACTATAACCATTTCCCAAAATTAAAATAGAATAAATTTGATTTTGAAAAGAATAGAATAGAAAATATCAATAGTATAGAAAAAATAGAATAGAAAGAATATAAACATCTTCCAAAATTCAAATTTTGAATAGAATAGAAAAATAACAGAACAGAAAAAATAGAATAAACAAATAGAAAAAGAATACAATTATAAAATAGAATTGAAAGAATATAACCATTTCCCAAAATGCAATAGAATCAATTTGATTTTGAATAGAATAGAAAATAATAGATTAGAATAGGAAGATGGTTATATTGATTCTATTCTGTTGTTTTTTTTTTTCTATACTATTGTGTTAGTTTCTTTTCTACTCTCTTCTTTTCAAATTGATTCTATTTCAATTTTGGAAAATGGTTATATTATTTATATTCTATAGTTTTTTTTTTAATTCTATTCTTTTCTATTCTGTTCTTTTATTTGCTATCCTATTTTGTTCCGTTTTACTGTATTATATTCTTTTATTTTCTGTTATATTGTTTTCTATTATTTTTCTAGTCTATTTTATATATATTTTTTTATTCTATTGTATTCTCTTTGGCAATTGGAAAACTATTCGAATACGAATAAACAAAACGAATTATACAATTTCACTCCCCGCCCCCATATGACAATGGTTTGCTGCTTGGCCCTGAAATGTGGTGCTGAGTGCCATGCGTTCCCCATACCCGGAAGTACCGGGGGGGGGGGGGGGGAGGTACGTTCCGCCAGCTACTGGTGCCAGCTTTGCATCAAATGTATTTTATATGAGCAAAGCACAAGTTTGTATGAAACGACCGGCGAATTCCCTGCTGAGTATAGCGTGTGGGTGGTGACATGGCCTTTGGAAGAATTGTTGTATTTAAATCTGGAAAAACAGCAGTCGTTCTATAATCTAAAATCCATTAGGAGATCCGAAACATGATGGAAATTTACTAAACAAGTCCGCCCCCCGGTCACTCCTGACTATGCTGCAGACTATGGGCGATTCTACATAACCACACTGCCCCCTGGTGGAGCTCAGAGGATTGGCTCTTCCAAGCTGTTCTATAAACAACCAGAAACATTTAGCAGTGTATACAGGGAGGGGGGAAAAAGTATTTGATCCCCTGCTGATTTTGCACGTTTGTCCGTATACAGTGAGGAGAAAAAAAGTATTTTGTATGTTTGCCCACTGACAAAGGAAATGATCAGTTTATAATTTTAATGATCGGTTTATTTTAACAGTGAGGGACAGAATAACAACAAAAATATCCAGAAAAACGCATTTCAAAAAAGTTATAAATTGATCTGCATTTTAATGAGTGAAATAAGTATTTGATCAAATCAGCAAGATTTCTGGCTCCCAGGTGTCTTCTATACCAGTAACAAGCTGAGATTAGGAGCACTCTCTTAAAAAGGGAGTGCTCCTAATCTCAGCTTGTTACCTGTATAAAAGACACCTGTGCACAGAAGCAATCAGATTCCAATCTCTCCACCATGGCCAAGACCAAAGATCTGTCCAAGGATATCGGGGACAAGATTGTAGACCTAAACAAGGCTGGAATGGGCTACAAGACCATCGCCAAGCAGCTTGGTGAGAGGGTGACAACAGTTGGTGCGATTGGAAGAAACACAAAATAACTGTCACTCTCCCTCGGTCTGGGGCTCCATGGAAGGTCTCACCTCGTGGAGTTTCAATGATCATGAGAACGGTGAGGAATCAGCCCAGAACTACACAGGAGAATCTTGTCAATGATCTCAGCTGGGACCATAGTCACCAAGAAAACAATGAAGATAGAGGAGGGGGGGATTCAGCGGGACACACCGAGCAAGTATGCAGGAGACTGGGGTTGGGGGATGAGGAGACAGAAAACAGGAGGGGCCGGCGGGGAGGAGCGCATCACGAGATGAAGCTGTCATGGGGCCCCCTACTGGGAATGACTGAAATCCTGCAGTGCCCACAAGGTCCTCCCGCTCAAGAAAGCACATGTACAGCCCATCTGAAGTTTGCTAATGAACATCTGAATGATTCAGAGGAGAACTGGGTGAAAGTGTTGCGGTCAGAAGAGACCAAAATCGAGCTCTTTGGCATCAACTCAACTCGCCGTGTTTGGAGGAGGAGGAATGCTGCCCATGACCCCAAGAACACCATCCCCCCCCGTCAAACATGGAGGTGGAAACATTATGCTTTGGGGGTGTTTTCTGCTAAGGGGACAGGACAACTTCACTGCATCAAAGAGACGATGGAGGTGGCCACGTACCATCAAATCTTGGGCGGGAACCTCCTTCCCTCAGCCAGGGCATTGAAAATGGGTCGTAGATGGGTATTCCAGCATGACAATGACCCAAAACACACGGCCAAGGCAACAAAGGGGTGACTCAAGAAGAAGCACATTAAGGCCCTGGAGTGGCCTAGCCAGTCTCCAGACCTTAATCCCATAGAAAATATGTGGAGGATGGAGTTACCAAACGTCGGCCTCGAAACCTTAAAGAGGAGGGCCCGCTAAAATTTTTTTTTTTCAGCAACAAATACTGCAGCTGCTGACTTTTAATAATCGGACACTTACCTGTCCCAGGGTCCAGCGATGCGGGGGATCAAAGCCCCCCCCTCGTTCTCCGCTCGCTGCGCTGGCATTCTTACTGTGGGCACCCGGCTGTGGCTTCACAGCCGGGCACCCACTGCGCATGCACGCCGTCATACGACGCTCAGTCATCTGGGACACGTGACAGGTCCCAGATGACTGTGCAGCGCCGAGGGGAGGTGATGTCAGTGCCTGGGCACTGAAGGTGGCAGACTACAAGGGACCCCCTAGCAACAGGCATTTAGAGGTTAGTAATTATTTTTTCAATTATTATTTTTTTTTATTTTTTTTACAATTATGAAGCAATTTTTTTTTTTTTTTTGGTGGCAACACCACTTTAATGACTTAATGACCTTAAAGAGGAGTGGGACAAAAAAATTCCTCCTGAGATGGGTGCAAACCTGGTGGCCAACTACAAGAACCATCTGACCCCTGTGATTGCCAACAAGGGTTTTGTCACCAAGTACTAAGTCATGTTTTGCAAAGGGGGTCAAATACTTATTTCACTCAATGTAAATCAATTTATAACTTTTTTGAAATGCATTTTTCTGGATATTTTTGTTGTTATTCTGTCTCTCTCGCTGTTAAAATAAACCGACCATTAAAATTATAAACTGATCGTTTCTTTCTCAGTGGGCAAATGTACACAATCAGCAGGGGGTCAAATACTTTTCCCCCCTCACTGTATGTATGAGGTAGTTGGGGGTTTCCCTTTTATATTCTTGCAATAAAGCTGGTCCTCCTTTTTTTTAAACGAAGGAAGCATTCTAGAAGGGTGACGTCACATAGGGAGCCTCCCACAGAGTTTATTTCAGGACGGTCCGGTTTGGGTGTTGGTCCATGAGAATGCGGGCACATACCGAACGGGGCGTGGCGGTGACTCCACAGGAACTGGGCCGGGGGGCATAGACCTCCACTCCCTTAGGGAATGCCCTAGATGCCAGCATTTCAGTGTGGTCAAAGTACACTTCCCTCTCTAATTATTTCCAGATTCCACCCACAGAAGAGCAGTGTCATATTTAGACTGTTGGGACCCGGTGCACACCAGCCTGTGGGCATTATGCTTTGTATATTGTTATGTGTTGAGTGGGGGGGGTTTACTTTTTTTTTTCTTTCTAAAATCATAAACACTTTATTGTATGTTCTGCACCACGGCGTGTTGACATGCATTGCTCAAAAATGCAGACATGCAACATTTTTATGTAGCGCTCCTCAATGCACATGTAGGGCCTGAACAGAGCCCATAGCAATTGTTTTCTCAGACATGAAATATGAACAAAGCATATCTCTCTATAGTGTGTGCTCGTCTCTATCCAGAGCACTGAGGCTGCATTCACACCTGAGCGTAGCGCGTCTTTGAGCGCTTTTCTGTCGTTTTTTTTTGCACATTTGTATGCAGCGTTTTTGGGCTTTGGCGTTTTTTTTTTTTTTTTTTATTAGCAAATAGAAAAAACTATTATCGGTTGCATCATTTGTTGCTAGGCATTTTAGCCATTTTTAGCAGTGGAACATAACCACTTCAGCCCCGGACCAATTTGCAGCCAAAGGACCAGGCCCCTTATTGCGATTCGGCACTGCGCTGATTTAACTGACAATTGCACGGCCGTGCCACGTGGCTCCCAAACAAAATTGGCGTCCTTTTTTCCCCACAAATAGAGCTTTCATTTAGTGGTATTTGATCGCCCCTGCGGGTTTTATTTTTTGCGCTATAAACAAAAATAGAGCGACAATTTTGAAAAGAATTCAATATTTTTTACTTTTTGCTATAATAAATATCCCCAAAAAATATATAAAAATTTTTTTTTTCCCTCAGTTTAGGCCGATACGTATTCTTCTATATATTTTTGGTAAAAAAATAAAATAAAATCGCAATAAAGCGATTATTGATTGGTTTGCGCAAAAGTTATAGCGTTTACAAAATGGGGGATAGTTTTTATAGCATTTTTATTAATATTTTTTTTTTTTTTAAATAATAATGGCGGCGATCAGCGATTTTTTTTTTTATTGTGACTGCGACATTACGGCGGTAACATCGGACATTTTTAGGACCATTGTCATTTATACAGCAATCAGTGCTATTTAAATGCACCGATTCCTGTGTAAATGACACTGGCACTGCAGGAGTTAACCACTAGGGGGCGGGGAGGGGTTGTGTGTGTGTTTTTTAACTGTAGGGGGCGTGGTTTGGCGTGTGACGTCACTGGTCGTCTGTCCCGATGACAGGGAACAGACAATCAGTGTCAGTCACACAGTGAGATGTTTGTTTACACAGACCTCTCCTCGTTCTTCAGCTCTGTGACCCGATCGCAGGACACCAGCGGCGATCGGGTCCTCTGGTCCCGCGGCCACGGAGCTCAAGACCGAGTCGGGAGCGCGCCGCCGGCTGGGCTCTTAGAGACACGTACCTGTACGTGCTTGTGCCCAGCAATGCCATTCTGCTGACGTATATCGGCATGAGGCGGTCCTTAAGCGGTTAAAGTGGTGTTTCCCCCCCCTAAAAAAAAAATGCTTAAAATTAAATTCCTAAAAAATAAAAATAAAATAGTTGGATATATATATATTTTTTGAACTCACCTTTAAATGCCTGTCGCTAGGGGGTCCCTCGTAGTTTCCCTCCTTTGGTGCCTGGGCTGGTGACATCACTTCCCCTCGGTGCAGGAAGGGCTCCCTCCCTCCTGTCAGTCATCTGGGACACGTGACAGGTCCCAGATGACTGCGTGGCCAATCGTGGCGCCGCTCGTGCATGCGCAGTAGGTGCCCAGCTGTAAAGCCACAGCTGGGTGCCCATAGTTGCAACGCCGACGCTGCCGAGCGGATTGGGGGACGAGCAGCGATTCGATCCCCCCAGCATCGCTGGACCCCAGGACAGGTAAGTGTCCGATTATTAAAAAGTCAGCAGCTGCAGTATTTGTAGCTGCTGACTTTTTTTATTTTTTTTTTTTATGGAAACTCCTCTTTAAGTATAAACATTGCAAGAATTTGTCCTTTAGATCAAAGGAATAGACTTCAGTGTAAATGAGGGAAGTTTAACCACTTAAACACGAAACCTTTTTTCTGACATTTAGCATAGTGCCTGCAAAGCGCCCTGAAAGAGCCGGTGTTCTGCCGAAATGGTTTCCCCTCGGCGGATAAGGACCCCTCTGTACTGCGCAGGGCTTGCGTAGTACGAAGGACTAGGGATCTTCCGAAAATTGCCGAAAGGTAAGCAAGTGGGAGTGAAGTGTACACCGCGCAGGCGTAGTCGGTGTGCGAGACGATGCCGCACGTGCTCCCGACGCTCGCGCTACTCTGCAAGGGGAGTCTAACTCAGGGGCGGGTCTATTATTACTCTAAGCAAGGGGCGAAGGCGTGTTTAAATAAAAGAAAGGCAGGTTTTGCAATGTTGATGGGCGGGTTTGCACGATCTATTTAAGTTACTAGAACATTAATAATCAATGTATTAATACAAAATGTGGCCCTTGGTTACATTATTAATAATATCAAATGTCGCCCTTGATTACAGATTAGCGCGCGCCTTGCAGAGTAGCGCGAGCATCGTGAGCGTGCGGCATCGTCTCTCCTACACCGACATGTTAACTGAGCGTGCGCGGTGTACACTTCACTCGCAGCTGTTTAGCTTCGGCAATTTTCGGAAGATGCCTAGTCCTTCGTACTGCGCCTGCGCAGTAGATGGGGGGGGGGGTCCTAATACGGCGGGGGAACTTTCTCGGCAGGACAACGGTGCTGTCTCTCCAATGTGAAAGCCCAGAGAGATTTCACACTGGAGCGGTGCGCTGGCAGGACACTAAAAAAAAGTCCTGCTCGCAGCTTGTTTGGAGCGGTGTATACATTATTTTTTTTTTGTATAATGTGAAAGATTTTACGCAGCGAGAATCGTGATCTTTTTATTCCAAGCAAATCGTGCCGCTCTGATATAAGTGATCCATATAGTGATCTTGGTGTTGCGTTATTCACCTTGAAGCGGAAGTAAACCCATTCAGGTACGTGCCAGAAATGTTACCCCCCCCCCCCCCATTGGCTGTGCTCTCAACCAAACTGTCAATTCATCCAATGTCTGGTGTCATAACTGATCACATGTGCAGCATCATAGCAGTTGTAGATTAAACAGAGGCAAAGGTGGCAGCTTTCTAGGCTGAAAATGATAGGAGGGTTTACCTACACTTTATGGGCATCACAGAGGACAAAGGGGCAACTCTTTACTTCTACAGGAAAAGAGATTTCATCTCTAAATACGGAAAGGCTTCTTCACAGTAAGAGCTGTGAAAATGTGGAATAGACTTCCTTCAATAGCTGGTTTTGGCCAGCTCAGTAGATTTTTTTTTTTTTTTTTTAAAGCAAAGGTCTGGATTCTTTCCTAAATGTATATAATATAACTGGGTACTGACATTTATAGGTACAGTTGATCCAGGGGAAATCAGATTACCTCTCGGGATAAGGAAGGAATTTTTTTTTCCTCCCTGCTGGAGCAAATTGGATCCTACTTGATTGTTTTTTTTTTTTTGCTTTTCTCTGGATCAACTGTGGTTATGGGATTGTGTATATGGAGGATAGATATAGATATATATATATATATATATATATATATATATATATATGAAAGAAAATCCATCGCTTCCCTTAGTTAAAGCGGAAGTAGACCCTCCTATCATTTTCAGCCAAGGCAGCTGCCATCTTGGCCTCTGTCTAATCTTCAACTGCCATGATGCTGCACATGTGATCAGTTATGACTCCAGCCATTGGATGGTTCGACAGATTGGTTGAGAGCACAACCATTGTGACAGCTAGCATTCTACGGCATGCCGTGAACGTAACTTTTTTTTTTGAAGCCATTAAAGCGATCGGTTTACTTCCGCTTTAAAGCACCTCACATAGTACACACAAACACTAGTTAGGCAGGCATTTAACCCTTTGATTGCCCTAGATGTTAACCACTTCCCAGTCAGTGTCATTTATACAGTGACAGTGCATTTTTTTTTTAGCACTGATCACTATATTAGTGTCACTGGTTCTCACAGTGTCAAAAGTGCCAGTTATGTGTCAGAATATCTGGCACAATATCGCAGTCCCTCTAAAGTCGCTGATCCACCGCAATTACTAGTAAAAAATAAAAATTCCAGTATAAATACCAAACTGGTGGCCCTCCAGCTGTTGCAAAAACTACAAGTCCCATCATGCCTCTGCCTGTGGGAGTCATGCTGGTAACTGTCAGCCTTGCAATGCTTCATGGGACTTGTAGTTTCAAAACAAGCTGGAGGGCCGCCAGTTTGAGACCCCTGCCATAGACGCAATAAATTTTGCGCAAAACCACTCAATATACACACATGTACAAGGAAAAATATTGGCCGAAATGAATGAAGAAATTAGATCAGTGAGCAGATGTTCGCTGGCCTCCCACCCCTCTACCCGGCAGCACCCGCCATGGGGTTCCTGGGTCTGCAGGTGGGACAGCGGAGCCCAGGAATCATAGCATGGGGGGTGGGGTGTACTAATAGGAGCAGGGGAAGCGATCAGTCAGCTGTACAGCCGCCCGATCGTGTCCACCTGACAGCCAACATTCAGTGGGTCAGATTCACACACACTCCTGGCTGAACAAAAAAAAAAAAAAGTAACATCAAAATGAACACTGCACTACCACATAAGAATACGTAGGGGGCTGAAAAAGAAAAAAAAAAATTAAGAAAAAGGCTTTTCTAAATTTTTTTTTCTTATTTAATGTTGGTAATAAATTCAGGTAATATGTGCAATAGCATTATAGCCAATACAGTTTTTTTACATTTTCAAGTTGTCCTTTCGCTTGTCAAAACGCAAAATTTTTGTTTCTGAAACTTGGTTTTATTTATAAAGACGTTTATAAAGACGGCCAAATATGTGTCTGTAGTGCATGTTCAAAACCTTAATACTAGGGATGCACCGATACTATTTTTTTTTTTTTTTTACGAGTACAAAGTAGCGATACTTTAGTACTCGCCGTTTTAACTTCAGCTGTCAGCAATGGTACAAAGCATTGCAAAGTTATTAACAAATGAAATAATGTTTTTTTTTTTTTTAATTTAGAGCTTTTTCAATGTGAAATGTGTAAATATATAGGTGTAAAAATATTCACTAACAAAGCAAACAAAAATAAAAGTTTTGTTTATCGTTTATAAAATATATGTGACCAAAAGCAAAAAAAAAAAAGCAGTAAAATAATAATTATTTGGAGGAGAATAGTGAGTTAATTAAGGCTGATTAGAGTAAATTAAGGGTTATTAGCCACTTGACATCTGTGCTATGGCCGAATGACGGCCACAGCGCGGATCTGAATTCCCAGGAGGCACGACGTCCTCTCCTGTGCAAAAAAAATTATAATTTCGTTAGGGTACAGTTTTTTTATGACCGCGCAATTGTCATTCAAAGTGCGACAGCGCTGAAAGCTGAAAATTGGTCTGGATAGGAGGGGGGTTTAAGTGCCCAGTAAGCAAGTGGTTAACCACTTTCAGACCGGACCATTTTGCTGGCTTAAAGTGGTGTTGCCACCAAAAAAATAAATGTGGCTTAAAAATCATTAAAAAAAAATAAATTGGAAAAAATAAATTTTTTTACTCACCTCTAAATGCCTGTTGCTAGGGGGTCCCTCGTAGTCTGCCACCTTCATTGCCCGGGCTAAACGTCACTTCCCCCTCGGCGCCGCACAGTCATCTGGGACCTGTCATGTATCCCAGATGAGTGAGCGTCGAATCACGGCGCACGGCCGTGATTCGACGCATGGAGGTGAAAAACCTCCTGTAATGCAGCAGCGCCCCCGGAGCCCCCCTTTTACTTACCTGAACCCATTCGTTCCAGCGTCAGGGACGAGCAGAACAGCTCCAGCCGCTGTCTCGGGTCCTCATTGCCTGGACTGATAGCAGCAGGAGCCATTGGCTCCCATTGCTGTCAATCAAAGCCAGTGACACGGGAGCTGGGGCCCCCGAGTCCGGCTGTCGGTGTTAATGGACAAAGCAGCAGGACCCGGGAGCATGCCCGCACGGTTGTCCCCAGAAGAGGAGTGTCGGGGACCCTCTGTGCAAAACCCTTACATAGAGGAAGTATGACAGACTTTATTTTTTTTGTTAAGTAACAAAACGAAAAAACTAAACCCGTTAGATTTTAGTCAACTAAAATGTACTGGAGGTTTTAGTTGACTAAAATGCATTTTAGTCAAAAGACTATAACTAAAGCCTCGTACACACGATCGGATTTTCAGACTGTTGGCATTAAATCCGACCATTAGTACCCTCCATCAGACAATTGTTGTCCAACTTTCACCCAACAAATGTTGGATGACAGGCTAGTAAATTTTCAGGGGACAACAGTCTGTTCACTATAGGATTCTTTCCATGGGCCTCAGCTGGTCCTTTTTCATGTCCCACATGTAGTGAGCCCCTTTGATGATTGTTTGGGCTTTTTTACTACATATTTCTCTATATTGGGTCTCTAAAGATCGATGGCGGTTTCCCGTGGCCGCTGTGTTGCTTTTGATGCCGTTTTTAATCCTATGGAGGGCGCTACAAGCATCTGACTGTTGCAATTGTAAGTTGTGTATCTAACAAATTTTTGTATTGTAATATTATTTGTTTAGGACATGTATAGGCATCTGACTGTTTGTACTTCAGAGTTTCTATATCCTATCTACCCCTGAAGAAGGAGTATCTCTAATAGACTCCAAACGCGTCGGTGGAAGGACTTTCATATTTACCATCTACTTCGACTACTTGATTATTTTTTATGATTATTTTTCTATCCAATTGATTTGTGACCTCTATTTAAGTGGGGTTAAAGTCCTACCCCAAGGGGAACCCTTCTTTTTCTATATCGTCAGTACACACAAAAGTTGAAAGTACAAACACGCATGCTCGGAATCAATGCTCACCAAAACACAACATTAGCAGAAGGTGCCCAAGAGCTGAAATTCCACGTAGTACGTCACTATGTTCGGGTTTGTCAGCCAACAATTGTGTACCGTTTGTATGCAAGTTCCTGGCACACGCCCTTCGGACAAAAGTCTGACACTTTGTGGGCCAACAATCCGATCGTGTGTACCAGGCTTAAGACTAAATCAACAATTGATGTTAAAATTAACACTGCTGCTGGGCACTGCCATCTTGGATGTGGTAATGTCAGCACCCCAGCAGAGTGATACTATTCCCCTTCACTCCTTCCCCCTGTAGCTAAATAAAAGTTAATGTAGGGAGGAGAAGAGAAGAGAAGAAGGGGGTGGAGGAGGAGGAGAAGAGAAGAGAAGAAGGGGGTGGAGGAAGAGAAGAGAAAAGAAGGGGTGGAGGAAGAGAAGAGAAAAGAAGGGGTGGAGGAAGAGAAGAGAAGAGAAAAAGGGGAGGAGGAGGAGAAGAGAAGAGAAGAAGGGGGTGGAGGAGGAGGAGAAGAGAAGAGAAGAAGGGGTGGAGGAGGAGAAGGAGAGAAGAGAAGAAGGGGGAGAGGAGGAGGAGGAGGAGGGGAGAAGAGAAGAAGGGGGAGGAGGAGAAGGAGGAGGGGAGAGAGAAGAGAAGAGAAGGAGGTGGAGGAGAAGAGAAGAGAAGAGAAGGAGGTGGAGGAGAAGAGAAGAGAAGAGAAGGAGGTGGAGGAGGAGGAGAGAGAGAAGAAGGGGGAGGAGGAGGAGGGAGGAGGCGGGAGGAGGAGGGAGGAGGAGGAGGAGGAGGAGGAGGAGGAGGAGGAGAAGGAGAAGAAGAGAAGAGAAGAGAAGGGGTGGAGGAGGAGGAAGAGAAGAGAAGAAGGGGGTGGAGGAGGAGGGGAGGAGGAGGAGGAGGGAGGAGGAGGAGGAGGAGAAGAGAAGAGAAGAGAAGAGAAGAAGGAGGAGGAGAAGAGAAGAGAAGAAGGGGGTGGTGGAGGAGGAGGAGGAGGAGGGAGGAGGAGGAGGAGGAGGAGGAGGAGGAGGAGGAGGAGGAGGAGGAGGAGGAGAAGAAGAGAAGAGAAGAGAAGAAGGGGGAGGGAGGAGGAGGAGGAGGAGGAGGAGGAGGAGGAGGAGGAGGAGGAGGAGGAGGAGGAGGAGGAGGAGGAGGAGGGAGGAGAAGGAGAAGAAGAGAAGAGAAGAGAAGGGGTGGAGGAGGAGGAAGAGAAGAGAAGAAGGGGGTGGAGGAGGAGGAGGAGGAGGAGGAGGAGGAGGAGGAGGAGGAGGAGAAGAGAAGAGAAGAGAAGAGAAGAAGGAGGAGGAGAAGAGAAGAGAAGAAGGGGGTGGAGGAGGAGGAGGAGGAGGAGGAGGAGGAGGAGGAGGAGGAGGAGGAGGAGGAGGAGGAGGAGGAGGGAGGAGGAGAAGAAGAGAAGAGAAGAGAGAGGGGGTGGAGGAGGAGGAGGAGGAGGAGGAGGAGGAGGAGGAGGAGGGAGGAGGAGGAGGAGGAGGAGGAAGAGAAGAGAAGAGAAGGGGGTGGGGGAGGAGAAGAGAAGAGAAGAGAAGAAGGGGGTGGGGGAGGAGAAGAGAAGAGAAGAGAAGAAGGGGGTGGGGGAGGAGGAGAAGAGAAGAGAAGAGAAGAAGGGGGTGGGGGAGGAGGAAGAGAAGGAGAGAGAGAGAGAGAAGAGGGGAGGTGGGGGAGGAGAGAGAAGAGAAGAGAAGAAGGGGGTGGGGGAGGAGAAGAGAAGAGAAGAGAAGAAGGGGGTGGGGGGAGGAGAAGAGAAGAGAAGAAAGAAGGGGGTGGGGGTGAGGAGAAGAGAAGAGAAGAGAAGAAGGGGGTGGAGGAGACGAGAAGAAGGGGGTGGAGGAGACGAGAAGAAGGGGGTGGAGGAGACGAGAAGAAGGGGGTGGAGGAGACGAGAAGAAGGGGGTGGAGGAGACGAGAAGAAGGGGGTGGAGGAGACGAGAGAGGGGGGGTGGAGGAGAGGGAGGGGGGGGGGTGGGGGGGACGAGAAGGGGGGGGTGGAGGAGACGAGAAGGGGGGGGTGGAGGAGAGAGAGAAGGGGGGGGAGGGTGGAGGAGAGGAGAAGGAGGGGGGTGGAGGAGACGAGAAGGGGGGGGAGGAGGAGACGAGAAGGGGGGGGTGGAGGAGACGAGAAGGGGGGGGTGGAGGAGACGAGAAGGGGGGGTGGAAGGAGAGGAGAGGAAGGGGGGGGTGGAGGAGACGAGAAGGGGGGGGTGGAGGAGACGAGAAGGGGGGGGTGGAGGAGACGAGAAGGGGGGGGTGGAGGAGAGAGAAGAGGGGGGGGTGGAGGAGACGAGAAGGGGGGGTGGAGGAGACGAGAAGGGGGGGTGGAGGAGACGAGAAGGGGGGGTGGAGAGAGAAGAGAGAGGGGGGGGGTGGAGGAGACGAGAAGGGGGGGGTGGAGGAGACGAGAAGGGGGGGGTGGAGGAGACGAGAAGGGGGGGTGGAGGAGACGAGAAGGGGGGGGTGGAGGAGACGAGAAGGGGGGGGTGGAGGAGCTGTGCCAGCACAAACAGTAGGCTGACATTGGGATTTGAATCTTCCTGGGAGAAGTCCCATAATTTAGCAAGTTCAATGGCACGTTGCAAATGAAAAATTAATTAAAATTTCTGAAAAGAAAAAATGCTCCAAGTAACCATTTAAAATCCTTAAATTTATCTGCAATTCTTTTTTAAGTTGGTGACAGGGTCTCTTTAAACGACTGCTGCAATAATCATACCTGTACAGCAAACTGAGGATGTCAGAATACAACCTCAGTTATGGTATGAAAATAAGAAATATAAAACAAAATAAAACTCCCACTTCCTGGACAGTACAAAACTGCTTTTTGTTTCAAATCATTTATATATTATATTATACATCACAATAAAAAAAAAGTTCCTGATCTGTAGAAGAAGATTCAGCCTGAGTGCAATGAAGAGCGATTAGCTCTGCTTCAAATCTTGTGTGTCTGAATATTTGTCATCTGCCCCGTTGGCGACCGCCAAGGGAGGGGCGGGGCCTTTCTGAGGTAAGGCTTTGGTCACCGTGCTGTAAATTCCCATCGCCTGAAGAGAAGAAAAAAGAGAAGGATTACTGTGTGGCTGCACATCAGGAGAGAAAAACGTGGTGAGAGGTTGGTGGAGAGGAGCGGCACTGACCTGGGTGACCATACTGCTGATGTCACCGGTGTTGGCGGGCAGGAGGATGGTGTTGGATTCTTGCGCCAGCTTGGAGAAGGCAGCGACGTACTGCTCCGCTATGGCGAGGGAAGCGGCTGCGTCACCATACTGGAAGAAAAGGGAGGTATTAATAGTCATTATCAGGCATTTGTTTTACTTAATTTATTTTTATTTATTGGTTTTGAAACATAACTGTCCAAAAGGCAGACAAACAGCCGGGCAACAGTCCACAACTATTATCTATATCTAGATATTGACCACATAATGCATACAATGTGGGGGTAAGAGAAGTGGGCTTTAATGTCCAGCTGCTGCACATATATGGGTCGTGTGTGGAGAAGGTGCTCACTCTGTGCTCCCAGCACACTGACCGAGCTGTCACCGACAGCTCTTGGTCACAGCTTCTGATCGGGAGCCATGGGGGTCAGTCGATCACAATTTGATGAGTTGCCGACCCCTGGGTTAAGCGATTCCGGAACGGCCACCGCATATATAGGGCGGCCCAGCTACGCAAAATCACATACCTGTACGTGGATTTTGTTTGTGCAGGCGGTGTAGGGGGCACACCCGCCGCGGGAGCACCACTCCCGCTGTGATTGGACACAGCGGGAGCCAATCAGCGGGTCAGGCGGCCGTCACAACCCACCAATCGTTTACAGGATAGACTGAGCAGCTGCCTGCCTATGTAAAACAAGGCAGACCCGCTGATCTGTCAGGGAGCAAAAGAGAGATCTTGTGTTTCAGCTAAGCTGAAAACACGGATCTCCGTTTTCCTCCAGTGTGTCCATCCCTTACACAGTTAGAAAGCACCTCCCAGGGACACACTTAACCCCTTTGATCGCCCCCTAGTGTTAACCCCTTCCCTGCCAGTGTCATTTAGACCCTTTTCACACTGGGGCCACCCGTTTGCGGTAAAGCGCTGCTCGTTTTAGCAGTGCTTTACCGCTGTTCAAGCGGCACTTTTCGGCCGCTAGCGGGGTGCTTTTATCCCCCCAAAAAAGGGGTTAAATACTCCTGTGTTGCGGCGCTTCGGAAGCGCTGCCCATTGATTCCAATGGCCCCAAAATGCTGCTTGCAGGACTTTTTCGAACGTCCCGCAAGCGCACCGCCCGGGTGTGAAAGCACCCATTGCAATGAATGGGAGGCAGTTTTCAGGTGCCATTTCTAGCGCTAAAACGCCTGAAAACTGCTTCAGTGTGAAAGGGGTCTTGTACTGTGACAGTGCATTTTTTTTTTTAGCATTAATGACTGTATTGGTGTCACTGGTCCCCAAAAAAAAGTGTCACTTAGACGGCTGTCACACCAAGCCGCCTATAGCGTCGGCGGTAAACCGCCGCTATTTTACCGTCGGATTTGGGGCACATTTCGGCCACTAGTAGGGCGCTTTTACCCCCAGCTAGCGGCCGAGAAAGGGTTAACACCACCCGCAATAGCAGCGTTTTGCCGGCGGTATTACAGCGCTGCCCCATTGATTTCAAATTGGGAGCAGCGGTGGAGGAGCGGTAAACACACCGCTCCAAAGAAGCTGCTGGCAGGACTTTTCCTGAGGTCCTGCCAGCGCACCGCTCCAGTGTGAAAGCCCTCGGGCTTTCACACAGCAGACAATGGCGCAGCAGATTGAGGACGGATTGCAGGCGCTATTTCTAACGCTACAGCGCTTGCAAAACGCCCTCGGTATGAAAGGGGTCTTAGTGTCCAATTTGTCCGCCACAATGTCACAGTCCCGCAAAAAAAAAAAAAAAAAAAAAATATATATATATAAACACTGATCGCCGCCATTACTAGTAAAAACAATAAAATAAAATCTAAAAAGTCCCTAAATCTATCCCGTAGTTTGTGACATGATAACTTTTGCGCAAACCAACCAATATACGCTTATTGGGATTTTTTTTTTTAACCAAAAATATGGAGCAAAATACGTATTGGCCAAAATTGATGAATTCGATTCTTTTACATTTTTATTAATGGCTGTGTTTTATTAGCAGAAAGTAACAAAATATAGTTTTTCTTCTTTTTCCAAATTTTTGGTCCCTCTTTGTTTCTAGCGCAAAAAAAATATATAAAAAAAATACGCAGGGGTGATCAAATACCACCAAAAGAAAGCTCTATTTGTGGCGGGGAATACATTTAATTTGGGTATAGTGCCGCATCACCGAGCCATTGTCAGTTAAAGTAAAGCAGTGCTGCATCGCAAAAAAATGGCCTGATCAGGAAAGGGGGGGGGGGTGTAAACCTTCCAGAGCTGAAGTGGTTAAAAAGGACAAGCTGGTGTTTTGTGCTCCCATTATTTCAAGACTTTAATAGAGTCCAACTTCGGGCCCAATAAATGCAGTTATATTTTCCTCCCCCCCCCCCTCCAAAAGAACCCCTCCCTGTCATGCAGGCTTTATAATGCATACGAAAAAATCTGCTTGTTTACATGTCGGGGAAATCCAGCTTGGGCTGTACTTCCAGGCCACTCAAATACCAGCCCTACAGGTCTCATACAGACCCCAGCACTATGCTAGGTGTCTCTGCTTCCCTTTCCTCCTGGCCATTTAAAAAAAAACCAAGCCTGGGGCTGCGTGTTCTGTGATTGGCCAGGTGGAGGGGGTGCCAAGATACAGCCGCTGCTCTGGGGACATCTATCAGACCTGCAGCACTTGCATCTGAGATTCCCGGAAGTATGGCAGGAAGCTCTACCAACCCATTGCGGAGATTTCTCCTCCCCTCCCACTTTGAGGTGTTTTTGGGACAGGAAGAACTTCCTGTTGTGTTTTTGGGACAGGAAGTAAAGGAAAACATCCTCAGTGGGGCACAGATGGCAATAAATACCGGATAAGGGGTTTTAACCCCTTCCACACTCAAAATAACAGTTGCATGCTAATTTCTCACAAATCAATACCTGATCTTCAGGTGGAATATCTCCAGATTTTACACTTACAAAAACTAAATTCAACACAATGTATATAAAGTCAGGCACTAGAGAAGTGTAAGAAGGGTAATCTGTTGAACAATTTTGGTGAATACGCTCGTCACTATGGTGAGTGATTGGGTTACCTGCTTTGTGAGAGCGTCCGCTACCAGCCGGATGGCTTCTCCTCGGGCTCTGGCTTTTGCTAGGATGGCATTTGCTTCACCTGTTGGTAAGACACAAAAGAATTATAAAAACACTCTTGGTATTCTTTCACATGAAATCTCAGAGCTGCAATGGAAGCCAGTGCTGGAAGATTTCCTTCTGCTAGAGCAGGGATCCTCAAACTACGGCACTCCAGCTGTTGCAGAACTACGCATCCCATGAGGCATTGTAAAACTCTGACTTTCACAGACATGACTAGGCATGATGGGAATTGTAGTTCCTGAACAACTGGAGGGCCGTAGTTTGAAGACCCCTGTGCTAGACGCTACAATAATCCCAGCATGTGTCACTGCAGGTAAACCTTCAAATCCATGTCTGAATGGAAAAAGGATCTCAATCTCAGAAAATATACAGCATCTCCCCTCACATTTTTGTAAATATTTCCTTCTATCTTTTCATGTGACATCACTGAAGAAATGACACTTGTCTACAATGTAAAGTAGTGAGTGTGCAGCTTGTATAACAGTGTAAATTTGCTGTCCCCTCAAAATAACTCAACACACAGCCATTAATGTCTAAACCATTGGCAACAAAAGTGAGTACACCCCTAAGTGAAAATGTCCAAATTGGGCCCAAAGTGTCAATATTTTGTGTGGCCACCATTATTTTCCAGCACTGCCTTAACCCTCTTGGGCATGGAGGTCACCAGAGCTTCACAGGTCACCACTGGAGTCCTCTTCCCCTCCTCCATGACGACATCACGGAGCTGGTGGATGTTAGAGGGGTGTACTAATTTTTGAGAGTGTGTCTGTAGAATGAATGAAAATTATATATATATATATATATATATATATATATATATATATATATATATATATATATATATATATATATATATATATATATATATATATATATATATATATATATATATATATACACACACACACACACACACACACACACACGAAGGCTGGCCGCAGGCTAGCCTGGATTTGTAGGAGGAGTCTGAGGGCTATATATCCCTTCTCCATCAATCCTCCATCGGATCATTTCGCTGCATATTGCCTCTGCTTTTTGGCCTTCTGCCAACACTATTAGGTGACCCGCATTTCAGGCCCCTACAAACTCCTGTCAGTCGGTCCATTTTTGCAACTCACCCTCTCCAAGCCATGATAAAAGGTAGGGTCAGGGATGCTCTCTTGCCACGGCTACCAGTTACCGGCCAGGTTTTCGTGGCGTTTCAGACTTCATGTCTCCTACCCTCGGCTCAGTTACCAGTTGGTGCTCCAGGCAATTCCCTTTTGCTACACTCACAACTTCTCCATGTTAGTATAGAGGGACAAGCTAGGGGTTCGTGGTCATTACTGTTCCGCTGGAACGGTATCGGATTCAAGGATACGTCCTTCTCTGCAATACTCCTCTGGTCAGCTCTTTCTTGCTTTCCCCATGCATCCTCTCACCACGAGCAGGTCGTTCTCATGTCCAACCTTCCATATTAGGCTCCTATCCTAAACCCCCCTTTTTCTGGTTATTCGTCAGGGTAGGAGGCAACTTTGTGGGCCCCGGACAGGGGGGCCCTTCTTTCATCGTCGGGTACATGGGGCGCTGGAGTTCCTCCATGTTTTAACGGTTTCACACGTAATCCCCTTTTGAAGGCATCCAGGCTTTCACTCCTTTCTGGACGGATGGCTGTTGCTGGCCCTTCATTGTTGCTTTCACATCACACCTACTTGGGTACTCTTTTTGCCCTCTTTAAGGCCCCTTTCACACTGGGGCGGTTTTCAAGCGGTACAGCGCTAAAAATAGCGCCTGTACACCGCCTGAAAAAACCGGCCCCATTCACTCCAGTGTGAAAGCCGGCGGGCTTTCACACTGGAGCGGTGCGCTAGCAGGACGGTAAAAAAAGTCCTGCTAGCAGCATCTTTGGAGCGGTGAAGGAGCCGTGTATTTACCGCTCCTATACCGCTCCTTCCCATTGAAATCAATGGGAAACCGCGGGGATACCGCCCGCAAACCGCCGCTGCAGCGGCGGTTTGCGGAGGTTTTTAACCCTTTTGCGGCCGCTAGCGGGGGTTAAACCACCCCGCTAGCGGCCGCATACCGCGGGTAAAACGAAGGTAAAGCAGCGCTAAATATAGCGCTGCTTTACCGTTGCCGCCCCGCACCGCCCCAGTGTGAAAGGGGCCTTAGGCATACCGACCAGCAGGCCATGGCACACCTCAGGCCTTGGTAGTTAGTATTATCGCATTTCCAAGTGAAGACTCTGGACTACAAAAATATATATATATATATATATATATATATATATATATATATATATATATATATATATATATATATATATATATATATATATATATATATATATATATATATATATATATATATATATATATATATACAGCCCTCAAAAAATCCACTCGCCTGCTCGCATTTTGCGAGTGGATTTTGAGGTCTGGTGAGCTATTGGCTGCCTAGGAGCAGGGGGCGAGCACTGCTGGCAGCCTGGGTTGAATGGGAGTCCAGCTATAGTGGAGGGGAAGAGAGAGGAGAGCCTCCCAGGTGATCAGCGCGCAGGGAACACAGCTATCATTTCACATTACAGTACTGTGTTCCCCGCTGCTCGCTGTCACACATAGCCCCTCCTCCTGGTCCCGGACTTTGATAGACAGATCAGCCGTCCAATCCCGGATTGGACGGGTGATCTGTCAATCAAAGTTCCCCGGCCAGGGGGCGGGGCTATATGTGAAGTTGAGAGGCGGGAACACCAATTAAAATGAAAGCTGATATCGCTGTGTTCCATCATCCGGGTGGCTCTCCTGTTCTTCTCCTCCCTGCACAGGTAGGAATGGGGCTGCATGGGGGACACAGGCTGGCCTGCACGGGGGACACAGGCTGGCCTGCACGAGGGACACAGGCTGGCCTGCACGAGGGACACAGGCTGGCCTGCACGAGGGACACAGGCTGGCCTGCACGAGGGACACAGGCTGGCCTGCACGAGGGACACAGGCTGGCCTGCACGAGGGACACAGGCTGGCCTGCACGAGGGACACAGGCTGGCCTGCACGAGGGACACAGGCTGGCCTGCACGAGGGACACAGGCTGGCCTGCACGAGGGACACAGGCTGGCCTGCACGAGGGACACAGGCTGGCCTGCACGAGGGACACAGGCTGGCCTGCACGAGGGACACAGGCTGCATGAGGGACACAGGCTGCATGAGGGACACAGGCTGCATGGTGGACTGAGGCTGCATTGGTGCGCACGGATAAAGTTGTTGTTAATATTTTATTTTTATAACTTAATTCTGCATAAAAATTTAAGTCTCATTTTGAGGGCGTGTTTAGGGGCGGGGCAACTGGTGGCGAGTAACCCTTGTGGCCTGGCTAGTAGCTCAGGACTTGAAATATATATATATATATATATATATATATATATATATATATATATATATATATATATATATATATATATATATATATATATATATATATATATATATATACACATACATACACACACACACACATACATACACACACATGTCTTTTTTTTGAAGAGGGATAGCTCGGTAACGGCAGCAGCTGCCACAACCGAGGTATCCCTCTTTACAGTGAGCGGTTCTGTTTCCGATAATGGTGGTCTCTGCGGCGGAATCGCCGCGAGATCACCGTAAACAGCGGCGGGAGAGGTGCCCGCCGCTTTCCCGCACCTTCCGCCGCTTACCGGAGCCGTCGGCAGCGGCGGAGGCGATCGGGTCCTGGTACGTTCTGGGTATGGAAATGAGTGAGGCTAAGATGGCCCCCACTCGTCTCTATACCATAGGAGGGCGGAAGCGATGTCAAAATGTCACTTCTGCCCATACGTGTTAAAAGGCACATTTTACAAATGTCATTTTTTTTAAATTACTTTTTTTTTTTTTTTTTTTTTTTTTTTTGCATTTAAGTCCAAATATGAGATCTGAGGACTTTTTGACCCCCCAGATCTCATATTTAAGAGGACCTGTCATGCTTTTTCTCTATTACAAGGGATGTTTACATTCTTTGTAATAGGAATAAAAGTGATCCATTTTTTTTTTTTTTTTTTTTTTTTTTTTTTAACAGTGTAAAAAATAATAAATTCAAGTAAAATAAATAAGAAAAACAAAAAAATTTTTTTTTAAAACACCCCGTCCCGACGAGCTGACGCACAGAAGCGAACGCATACGTGAGTAGCGCCCGCATATGAAAACGGTAGTCAAACCATACATGTGATGTATCGCCGCGATCGGTAGAGCAAGAACAATAATTCTAGCCATAGACCTCCTCTAACGCAAAAAATGCAACCTGTAGAATTTTTTAAATGACGCTTATGGAGATTTTTGAGGGTAAAAGTTTGACGCCATTCCACGAGCGGGCGTAATTTTTGAAGCAGGACATGTTGGGTATCAATTTACTCGGCGTACCATTGTCTTTCACGATACAACAAAAAAAAATTGGGCTAATTTTACTGTTGTCTTATTTTTTTTCATTCAAAAAAGTGATTTATTTCCCAAAAAAGTGCGCTTGTAAGACCGCTGCGCAAATACGGTGTAAAAAAAAAAAGTATTGCAACGACCGCCATTTTATTCTCTAGGGTGTTAGAAAAAAAAAAACAATATATAATGTTTGGGGGTTCTAAGTAATTTTCTAGCAAAAAAAACGGTTTTAAACATGTAAACACCTAAAATCCAAAACGAGGCTGGTCCTTAAGTGGTTAAGTTAATTTTTTTTCCCTCATTAAATGTACACACAGCACCCCATATTGACAGAAAAACACAGAATTGTTGACATTTTTGCAGAGTTATTAAAAAAAAAAAACTGAAATATCACATGGTCCGAAGTATTCAGACCCTTTGCTGTGACACTCATATGTTTAACCGCTTCCCGACCAGCGCACGACGATGTACGCCGACAGAATGGCAGGGACAGGCATAAGGGCATACAGGTACGTCCCCTTTAAGATGCCGCTGTGTCAAAACAAATACAAAATAAAAAAAATAAATTAAAAAAATAAATCGCTGATCGCCGCCAATACTAGTAAAAAAAAAAAAAAATTAATACAAATGCTATAAAACTATCCCCCATTTTGTAAATGCTATAACTTCTGCGCAAACCAATCATTCGCTTATTGCGATTTTTTTTTACCAAAAATATGTAGAAGAATACGCATCGACCTAAACTGAGGAAAAAAAAAAATGTTTTTTTTTTATATTTTTTGGGTGATATTTATTATAGCAAAAAGTAAAAAAAAAATAATGCATTTTTTTCAAAATTGTCGCTTTTTTTTAGTTTATAGCGCAAAAAATAAAAACCACAGGGGCGATCAAATACCACCAAAAGAAAGCTCTATTTATGGAAATAAAAGGACGTCAATTTTGTTTGGGAGCCACGTCGCACGACCACGCAAATTGTCAGTTAAAGCGACGCAGTGCCGAATCGCATAAAGCGCTCTGGTCTTAAGCCAGCAAAATGGTCCGGGGTTGAAAGTGGTTAACTCAGCTGCTGTCCATTTCTTCTGATCATCCTTGAGATGGTTCTACACCTTCATTTGAGTCCAGCTGTGTTTGATTATACTGATTGGACTTGATTAGGAAAGCCACACACCTGTCTATATAAGACCTTACAGCTCACAGTGCATGTCAGAGCAAATGAGAATCATGAGGTCAAAGGGAACTGCCTGAAGAGCTCAGAGACAGAATTGTGACAAGGCACAGATCTGGCCAAGGTTACAAAAAAATTTCTGCTGCACGTAAGGTTCTTAAGAGCACAGCGGCCTCCATAATCCTTAAAAATGGAAGACGTTTGGGACGACCAGAACACTTCCTAGAGCTGGCCGTCCGGCCAAACTGAGCTATCGGGGGAGAAGAGCCTTGGTGAGAGAGGTAAAGAAGAACCCAAAGATCACTTTGGCTGAGCTCCAGAGATGCAGTCGGGAGAAAGTTGTAGAAAGTTGCAGCCCTCCACCAGTCGGTGAGTGGCCAGACTGAAGCCTCTCCTCAGTGCAAGACACATAAAAAACACCTGAAGGACTCCAAGATGGTGATAAATAAGATTCTCTGGTCTGAGGAGACCAAGATAGAACTTTTTGACATTAAATCTAAGTGGTATGTGTGGAGAAAACCAGGCACTGCTCATCACCTGTCCAAAACAGTCCCAACAGTGAAGCATGGTGGTGGCAGCACCATGCTGTGGGGGTGTTTTTCAGCTGCAGTCACAGGACGACTGGTTGCAATCGAGAGAAAGATGAATGCGGCCAAGTACAGGGATTTTTCTGTCAATATGGGGTGCGGTGTGTACATTAACCACTTGCCTACCAGGCACACACACCTCCTTCCTGACCAACCCATTTTTCAGCTTTCAGCGCTATTGCATTTTGAATGACAATTGCGCGGTCATGCAACAATGTACCCAAATAAAAATGTTATTTTTTCCCCCGCAGATAGAGCTTTATTTTGGTGGCATTTGATCACCTCTGCCTTTTTTTATTTCTTGCGCTATAAACAAAAGAAGAGGGATACGTTTGAAAAAAAACGCAATATTTTTTACTTTTTATTATAATAAATATCCATTTTTTTTTTTAAATAAAGTTTTTCCTTAGTTTAGGCCGATACGTATTCTACATATTTTTGGTAAAAAAAAAAAAAAAAAAAAAATAAAAAAAAAAAATTGCAATAAGCGTATATTGATCGGTTTGCGCAAAAGTTATAGCCTCTACAAAATAGGGGATAGATTTATAGCATTTTTATTATTATTATTTTTTTACTAGTAATGGCGGCGATCTGCGATTTTTATCGTGACTGCGATATTGCGGCGGACATTTCGGACACTTTTGACACATTTTTGGGACCATTCACATTTATACAGCGATCCGTGCTATAAAGATGCATTGATTACAGTATAAATGTGACTGGCAGGGAAGGGGTAAACACTAGGGGGCGCTGCAGGGGATAATATGTTCCCTATGTGAGTGATTCTAACTGTGGGGGGAGGGGACTGACTGGGGGAGGTGACCGATCGGTGTCCCTATGTACAAGGGACACACCGTCGGTCTCCTCTCCAGTAACAGGACGTGGATCTGTGTGTTTACACACACAGATCCACGTCCTGCTCAGTTACTGGGCAATCGCGGGTGCTGGGCACGCGCATCGGGTCCCCAGCGGCGCGTGCCCCCTAGTGGCTGCAAAGCTAGCGCCGTCATATGACGGCGGCCCGCCACAAGAGCCGCACCGCTCCACTGTCATATGACGGCGGGCGGTCCGCAACAGGTTAATGAGGAAAAAAAAATAATTAACTTAAATACCCCATAATGAAAACGTGAAAGAAGTTTGTTTGTAAATTTATAAAAAAAAAAAAATGGGCTGGGCTCATCTCATAGAGAACACTGCCGAGACTCACCTGCCGCTCTGTTGATTTGTTCAGCTTTCTCGGCCTCAGATGCCAGGATCTGGGATTGTTTCTCACCCTCAGCCACATTAATGGCGGACTCCCTGGTCCCTTCAGATTCTAGCACCATGGCTCTCTTCCTCCTCTCCGCCTCCACCTGAAAAACAACAAGGCCGGTAATAAAAATCTGACGGATATTCAAACTCACTGATGGCGAACCTTGGCACCCCGGATGTTTTGGAACTACATTTCCCATGATGCTCATCCCCTCTGTAGTGCAGTTGAGCATCATGGGGATTGTAGTTCCGAAACATCTGGGGGGGGGGGGGGGGTACCAAGGTTCATCACAGTTCTTACTCTTCCATCCCTAGTAGAAGAACTGATTTGATTGATTGCTTGTGCCCCCAATGGAGAGATTTCCCCTCAGTTCATGTATTGTCTGACATCCATCAACAGAAAGCGAGATGACATCTTTCTAGCTCCTTACCACGCTATCCAAAATAAGAAACCCTTTGGCTGGAATTGGGTATTATAGAGGAAGTCTCTAGTATCATGCTTGAACACTGGGTAAAAAAAAAAAACATACATAAAGAAGTCTGATGATTATGGACACCTCTGCCAGATAGCGCAGACAGGTCGGTGACCTCAGTTTTCTATACTTCAATTAGGAAACACAACCTGCCCCCAGCATTGGACAATGAAGGAGAAGCAGCTTGGAGATCAGGGCCATATATCAGCTCTCTGCTCTCGTAGCTCAGACTGTTGGATGAAATAACTGGGCAAAGCCGTAGTGGTTTAGAAACTGCAGTCAGATGGAGCCCCTCATTTTCTGGCTGGATTATTATTATACAGGATTTATATAGCGCCAACAGTTTACAAAGCGCTTTACAATATATAAAAAAGCAGACAATACAGTTATAATACAATAAAGTACAAGAGGATTAAGAGGGCCCTGCTCAGAAGAGCTTACAATCCAATAGGGTGGGGCAGGTGGTACAAAAGGTTGCAAATGTGGGGAATGAGCTGATGGAAGTGGTAGAAGATTAGTTGGAGACGTGATAGGCTTCCCCGAAGAGATGAGTTTTCAGGGATCGCCAGAAGGTAGCAAGAGTAGGGGATAGCCGGACAGGCGGATGTAGCGAGTTCCAGAGGATGGGAGAGGCTCTGGAGAAATCCTGGAGACGAGCATGGGGGGAGGAGACTAGAGAGCTTGAGAGTAGGAGGTTTTGAGAAGAGCGGAGAGGGCGATTTGGATGATATTTGGAGACAAGATTGGCGATGTAGCTCGGGGCAGAGTTGTGAATGGCTTTGTATGTTGTGGTTAGTATTTTTGAATTTAATTTGCTGGGTGATTGGGAGCCAGTGTAGGGATTGGAGGAGAGGGTTGGCAGACACCCAGTTGGATGACATCCAGTATCATTTAGCACTTTCCTCTCCATGTCAGGCTGTCCACAACATGCCCCTTTAAAGCGGGAGTTCCGCCGTTTTTTTTTTAAGTCAGCAGCTACAAATACTGCAGCTGCTGACTTTTAAAATATGCACACTCACCCGTCCAGCGCGCCCGCGATGTCGGCACCCAAAGCCGATTGGCTCTCGGGTGCTGCCCCGCCATCTTCGGTATGGGAATCAGGAAGTGAAGCCTTGCAGCTTCACTTCCCGGTACGATAGTGCGCATGCGCGAGTCACGCTGCGCAATAAGGACGGTCCCTGCTGTCTCTGGGATCCGTGCGTTTCGCAGCAGACAGCGGGGGGCCCCGCAGGAAGTGGCGTAATAGCCGCAGAATCTGCGGCTATCTATGCCCGGAAGTGGGTGCAGATACCTGTCCCATCAGGGAGCCCAGTAAGGATGCGGCCATTGGCATCCGTTTCCTGGGACACAGTGAGAGGAACTGATGTTGTTCTTGTGTGACGTCAGAAACCGGGAAACCAACCGGGATTTTGTCATTTCCGGTACTGGTCTGATGTAAACAAGCTGTTACCGGCCTGTGAAAGCATCGGATCAAAATTGATCTTTGATCACATGCTTTGGAGGCCAGAGGAGAGGTCTGGGGTCCAATAGACCCCAGATCTCGCCATAAAGCAGAGCTGTCATGGCCTATGCTATCACAGGGGATGCTGTTCATTCCTTGTGACGGCAGTAAAAATGATCAAAAACAGTAAAAAATAAATTAAATTTAAAACGCTCCCATTGCTCCATGCTCACGCACAAATGCGAACGAGCGCATTGGTCCTGCATGCATATGTAAAACGGCGATCACACCACACGTGAGGTATCGCCGTGAACATCAGAGCGAGAGGAATAATTCCAGCACCAGACCTCCTGTGTACCTCTAGTAACCTGTAAAGACTTATAAAGCGTCGCTTATGGAGATTTTTTTTTTTAGGTACCGTAGTTTGGCACCGTTGCACGGGCGTACACAAATTTAAAGTGTGACATGTTTGGCATCCAATTACTCGGCGTAATATCATCTTCTATAATTTTACCAAACAACTGGGTATTATATTGTGTTTTTGTGCTTTAAAAAAAAATATATATATATATATATATATATTTTCCGTATTTTTTTTTTTTTAAATACACTTTAATGAATTTAAAGCACAAAAACACAATATAATAATGTGTGGTTAAAATGCTGATTTTTACATGTAGGAGAGGAATGTCAGATTTGGCCCAGACAGGAACTGGTTAAGGAAGTCTCGGTTATTAGGAGAAGCCACATTAATGTGTGTCCTTCATAGCCGCCCGGAGTTCAGATTGAAGTGAGAGAACAGTGCGGAGGAATTTGCACTTTGTACACAATGCAACTATTCCTCATGAAGATTTCACTGAATTACTTAAGACTTCACATTACTCTGCATTGCATCAGCAAGTTTTTTAGACACAGATTGGTGTAATACACAGCAGAAGTAATTACAGGAGACCATTTTATTGGCTTTCTGGTCCCATAAAAATCACATGACACTCTTATCCTTTCAGATTTGTAATACTAATAGAATACCAGCCAAGTTGGGAGAACCGATTTCCATTTGTTACACGTCTCCATTCACACAGCATAGAACTTTAACTACCGTATATACTCGAGTATAAGCCGACCCGAATACAAGCCGAGGCACCTAATTTTACCACAAAAAAAACTGGGAAAACGGTATTGACTCGAGCATAAGCCTAGGGTGAGAAATGCGCAGCTATTGCAAGTGGAAAAGACAGTCAACAATGCCCATTTGCAGCCTCACTGTGCCCATTTCACTGTGCCCATTTGCATGCCTCACTGTGCCCATTTGCATGCCTCACTGTGCCCATTTGCATGCCTCACTTCAAACTCGGTAGTTAAGGGTTCCTAGATGCCCCCTAGCTGCAGCCAAAACTTGGGGTCTCGAAATAACATTGCTGCAGATGGACACAGTTGACAGACTTTGGGGCCCCGTATCTCGGGGGCCCACTTAGTGCTAGAAACCCCAAATTTGGTGTGCAAACCCAGTGGAAATAGCAGTAAGTGGGGGTTCCTAGCAGTAAGTGGCCCCGAGATACGGAGCCCCAAAATCGGTTCAGAAAATGTCAAGCACTTTTCTGCAGCAGAGAAAGACATTTTCTGAGCCGACTTTGGGGCCCCGTATCTCGGGGCCACTTGGTGCTAGGAATCCCAGCTATATATAATTGTAGTGCTAGTTCCACTGCGCTATGAACAAAAAAAAGATTGACAAATTAAAAAAAAAAAAAAAAAAAAAAAATTCTGCTATAAAAACAGATCTAATAAAAACATTTCTAAAAAATCTTTTTTTTTCCTTCATAAAATGTAGGCCAATATGTATTCTGCACATAGGCGTGCCGGATGTGCCTGGGCACACCATAATCACCCCGTTAGTGTAGTTTCATGCCGACTGTCTCTCGAGTTTTCCTGTGAAATGCTGCAAGAGAGTGTATAGTGCTTTCACATTGAGCAGATCGCCAGGCTTATAAGAGCCGCTTAGTGCGTTAAACTGTCATGTAATGTCCCTGCTTGCAGAGACCAGCTGTCAAAATTCGGCGGTGTTGTCGGTGATGGGTTCCGGAAATGACATTGCTACAGATGGACACAGTTGACCGACTTTGGGGCCCCGTATTTCGTGGCCACTTGGTGCTAGGAACCCCATCTTTGGATATGTTGTAGAGCTAGTTCCACTGGGTTTGCACACCAAATACAGTGTGTGCTGTGTAATTTGGCCCCCTGTATACCCTAAAATACCTGGCTGGTCCTGCCTGGCTATACCCTTCCCTCTACAAACAGACCACGATAATCATGGCTGCTGAGACCTGACATTGTGGTCTGTTTGTGTGATTCCGTCAGCCGCAGCCCTGCTCGCTGCAGCTCTCCCTGTGTCCTCCTCCCCCCTTGTACCAGCGCCGCCCCCCATCCCCGCAGATTGTAAATCTACTTCCAATTGCTTCTAATTGCTCTCTGTACCATTATAAGAAGTTTTCCTGTGCCTGTGTTCTGTAAAGAAAATCTGCCCCATTTTACCAGTATGAGCTCCGCTCCCGCCGCTCAGCTGACACGCGGCTCTCTCTCCCCTCCCTCCCCAGCTGACATCAGCAGGATGGTTCGGCCCCGCCCACTGCAGCTGTGAGCCGAAGAGAGGAGGAGAGGAATCGGCTGAGCGCCCGGAGCGGAGCTCATACAGATAGAATCGGGCAGTTTTTTTTTTTTGTTTTTTGTTTTTTTGTTTTACAGAACACGGGCACAGAGGAACCTTTTTATAATGGTACAGAGCGGATTTAGTAAAAGTGGGTTAGCAACCACTAAAAAAATAAAAAAATAAAAAATAAAACACAAAAAAAAAAAAATAAAAAAAATTTTGGCTTAATAGACATGCATTAATTACCTGCATCTGCATGGCCTCTCTGACCTTAGGAGGCACGTGAATGTCTTTAATCTCATACCGCAGGCATGTGATCCCCCAGAAATCGGAGGCCTGGTTTATGATGTCCACAATGTTGGAGTTCAGAGATTCTCTCTCCTAAAAAAAAAATATAGTTTTAATGCAAAATTAGTTCATGGATCTAACAGTAACTAGTGAAGGAAGTCAAACAACACATAGATTTAAATCAAAAAAAAAAAAAAAAAAAAAAAAAAGTAAAGCATAAATGTGAACGTGTCCAATAAGACACCATGTTAAATGGACCGTAGTGCATTTCTAAAAAAATAAATAAAAAAAATGTACAGTGGTACCTCGGATTATGAGCATAAACCGTTCCAGGAGAATGCTCGTAATCCAAAGTACTTGCATATCAAAGCGAGTTTCCCCTTCAAAGTCAATGGAAGCGAAAATTATTTGT
Source organism: Lithobates sylvaticus (assembly GCA_028564925.1). Classification (NCBI taxonomy): domain Eukaryota; kingdom Metazoa; phylum Chordata; class Amphibia; order Anura; family Ranidae; genus Lithobates; species Lithobates sylvaticus. The sequence goes on along the minus strand of CM053026.1, from coordinate 32,459,848 downwards.
TCCGCATTGACTTCAATTGGCATGCAATACCGAATGCGGCCAGAGCCGAGCGAGGGGGGGGGGGGGGGGGCGTCGGAGAGCCTCGGAAATGGCCGAAAAGGCCAGAGGAATACCTCGGCTGACCTCGGAAAGACTTTGTTCCCGAGATTTGCCGAGGTCCTCGGCCGACCTCGGAAAGACTTTCGTGCATTTTCAGAACAGCGCTGATCGGTGATGTTCGGCTCGGCTCCGGCACCCTCTCACCTCAGGCCAAACGCGGTACTGCACACCACTTTGGCCTGAATCGTGCTCGTTTTGCGAGACAACACTCACAAACCGAGTTACGATTTTTAAAAATACAGTGTTCGTATTGCGAAACGCTCGGTAACCGCGTTACTCGCAATCCAAGGATCCACTGTATAGGTGTGAACGAGGCCTAAAAGGTGTGCAAAGCCTTACATTTTGATTTCTTTCTAAAGCAGTAGATAAGCCTGTCCCCTGCCAGCATGTTGCAGAGAAGGACCCTTTCTGTGCGGGTGGAAGCAGCGCTCCTTCTGCAGAGCCCACTTGCTGCGAAGTCAAACCTATCACTCTGCAATCAGCAGGGAGTATGGGCTTTGCGGTTTGTGGAGCGATAGGTGTGACTCAGTAGGGGACCCGTTGGACGTCTCAGAGAGACTACTGCTTGCTCACAAAGAGCAAGGGACCTTCTCTGTAGTATGCTGGCAGAGGACAGGCTTTTCCTAGTCAGGCTGTAGCGCAGGGGTCTCAAACTGGCGGCCCCTCCAGCTGTTGCAAAACTACAAGTCCCATCATACCTCTGCCTGTGGGAGTCATGCTTGCAACTGTCAGCCTTGCAATGCATCATGGGACTTGTAGTTTTGCAACAGCTGGAGGGCCGCCAGTTTGAGAAAAAAAAAAAACACAACACTTTACTCATCTTTTGATGTACCCGGGACTTGTTTAATTGGTTTGATCTGAAAGATCAATTGGGCATTAGGCTCCTTTTACATTTGTGCAACTTGGGATCCGACTTATGAGGCCCCAAGTCGCAAGACATGTGAAAATGTATTGTATTTCTATGAGAGCCGTACCTGCCGACAAAAACAGAAGTCGCTGCGACTTCAGAAAAAGGTTTCTGCACTACTTTGGTTCCGACTCTTGATGGGATTTTTGGTCCAGAGAATGTAAAGTCAGATCAAAGTTGCATCAAAGTCACACTGTAAAGTTGCAACGCAAGTCACACCACTTTATCTCACAAAATGTGAGAGAAGGATTAAAACTGAACTTAAAGTTAGGAGGATATTCAAACAAATCTCTGAATTGTCAGAGAGCAGAGAATGTGTAGACTCACCCGAAACACCTTGTCCAGTGTCAGTTTCCCCAGCTCAGAGCGCATGGTGGTCTGCGCCAACTGCGTCACCGCGTACTCTGGGTCCTCCACCCCGTAACTGGCCTGTGGACAGAGACATTGAGGTGAGAGCTTATAGAATATTCCTCATCTACACAAACTTGAAAAGCAAAAATCTCATGGAACATGTATAATCACAACACTAACTGTATGTTAAAAGAGGAAGTAAACTTCCTCTGCTGACATTTACCTATAATAAAGGCTCACCTATAGGTAGTGTAAATATCTCCTAAACGTGCACCGTTTAGGAGATACGGTGAGAGGAAAAAGTATTTGATCCCCTGCTGATCTTGTACGTTTGCCCACTGACACAGAAATGATAAGTCTATCATATTAACCACTTGCTTACTGGGCACTTAAACCCCCCTCCTTTCCATACCAATTTTCAGCTTTCAGCGCTGTCGCACGCTGATTGACAATTTCGCGGTCATACAACACTGTACCCAAATTACATTTTTATCATTTTTTCCCCCCAAATAGAGCTTTCTTTTGGTGGTATTTGATCACCTATGCGATTTTTATTTTTTGTTAAACATTTTTTTTAAAAGACCAAAAAAATAAATAAAAAAAATAAGTTATTTTTTTTTAAATTTTGTTATAAAAATATAAAATGGGTAATTTTTGTCCGTCATTGATGTACGCTGATGAGGCAGCAGTGATGGGCATTGACAGGTGGGACCGATGTCCCTTTAAGATAAGCCGGTGATCGGCTTTTTCTTCTCCTCCGCTGTCAGCGTGAGGAGAAAAAAGAAAAAACGATCACCGAGCCTTTGTTTTTATCATGTCATCAGCTGTCATTGGCTGACAGCTGATCACATGGTAAGGGGCCGGGACACGCCCCTTACTCGGATCGCTGATCACCCGAGTCTCAGTGATCACAGCGCGCGCAGGGAGCGTGCACAGAGGAGGACGTCATATGACGGCCTCCCAGGAATTGAGATCCGCGCGGTGGCCGTCATTCGGCCATAGCGCGGATGTCAAGTGGTTAATGGTAGGTTTATTTTAACAGTGAGAGACAGAATAACAAAAATATCCCCAAAAAAAATTGATTTGCTTTTTAATGAGTGAAATAAGTGATTGATACTCTATCAGCAAGATTTCTGTCTCCCAGGTGTCTTCTATACAGGTAGCGAGCTGAGCTGTTACCTGTATAAAAGACACCTGTCCATAGAAGTAATCAGATTCCAATCTCTCCACCATGGCCAAGACCAAAGAGCTGTCCAAGGATATCGGGGACAAGATTGTAGACCTACACAAGGCTGAAATGGGCTACAAGACCATCGGCAAGCAGCTTGGTGAGAGGGTGACAACAGTTGGCGTGATTATTATAGAAGAATACATATTGGCCTAAACTGATGAATAAATTTGTTTTTTTTTTTTGGGGGGGATATGTATTACAGCAAAAAGTATTATTTTTTTTTCAAAATTGATGGTCTTTTTGTTTATAGCGCAAAAAAATTAAAAAATAAATAAAAAAAACGGCACATGTGATCAAATACCACCAAAAGAAAGCTCCATTTGTGGAAAAAAAAAAAAAAAAAAACAACATCAATTTTATTTGGGTACAGCGTCGCATGACCGTGCAATTCTCAGTTAACCACTTCCCGACCGGCCACTGCATATATACGTCAGCAGAATGGCACGGGCAGGCAAAATCACGTACCTGTACGTGATCGTGCATTTGCCTGCCCGTGGGTCGGGAGCTCCGTGACCACGGCCGCGGGACCAGCGGACCCGATCGCCGCTGGTATCCCGCGATCGGGTTACGGAGCTGAAGAACGGGGAGAGGTCTATGTAAACAAACCTCTCCCCGCGCTTCCTACACTGACTGTCAGTGATCGGCGGTTCCCTGTCATCGGGAACGCCGATCAATGACGTCAGACGTACAGCCACGCCCCCCTACTGTAAAAAAAAACACAACACGTCACACTGACTCCTCCCCGCCCCCTAGTGGTTAACCCCTTCACTACAACTGTCATTTACATAGGAATCAGTGCTATTTAAATAGCACTGATTTCTGTATAAATTACAAATGTCCCAAAAATGTGTCAAAAATGTCCGATGTGTCCGCCATAATGTCGCAGTCACAATAAAAAAAATAAAAAAAAATAAAAAAAAATAAAAAAATCGCCGCCATTACTAATAAAAAAAAAAAATATTAATAAAAATGCTATAAAAACTATCCCCTATTTTGTAAACGCTATAACTTTTGCGCAAACTAATCAATAATCGCTTATTGCGATTTTTTTTACCAAAAATATGTAGAAGAATACGTATCGGCCTAAACCGAGGAAAAAAAATGTTTTTTTATATATTTTTTGGGGATATTTATTATAGCAAAAAGTAAAAAAATATTGCATTTTTTTCAAAATTGTCGCTCTATTTTTGTTTATAGCGCAAAAAATAAAAACCGCAGGGGCGATCAAATACCACCAAAAGAAAGCTCTATTTGTGGGAAAAAAAGGACGCCAATTTTGTTTGGGAGCCACATCGCACGACCGCGCAATTGTCAGTTAAAGCGACGCAGTGCCGAATCGCAAAAAGGGGCCTGGTCCTTTGGCTGCCAATTGGTCCGGGGCTGAAGTGGTTAAAGTAACGCAGTGCCGTATCGCAAAAAATGGTCTGGTCATTAAGGGGGGGGTAAATCCTTCTTGGGCTGAAGTGGTTAAAGCATTTTCCGTATGCTCATGTGTAAAGGCAAAATGTATACGTAGGTCATGTTCGCGCCACATGTGAGGTATCGTCACCAACGCTATACCGAGAGCAATAATTCTAGCACCAGACCTCCTACGTAACTCTAAACTGGTAACCTATAAAGGCGTTTAAAGTTTCACCCCACTTTGTAGAGATTGCCTCCTGCTAGATCACCAAGAGGATTTCCTCACTTTTAATTTTAATGAAGAAGTTCTCCCTTTACTGATGAAAGTAAATAAAAAAAAAAAGGGAGGTGCTCCATGAGCAGGTAAAGATCTTACTTTGTAGGGATCCATAATGCGCAGGTACAGGACCCCATCTATCTGTAACGAGACGTTATCTGCAAAGAAGATGAAAGCAAATCAGCAGCTGTACAACAGTTCTACTATTTATTATAGCAAAACAGAGTGCAACTGTAATGAGAGTTAAGGGAGTTGATCAGCTCTCAGACAGGTAAGTAACGGGTTAAAGCAGAGTTCCACCCAAAAATGGAACTTCCATTTTCGGAATCCTCCCCCCCCTCCAGTGTCACATTTGACACCTTTCAGATACCTGTATAATCCAGGTATTTGCTCCCACTTCTGGGCATAGATAGCCACGGCTACCCGCAGCTATCCATGCCATACTATGCCCCCCCCCCCCCCACTGTCTTCTGGGAGACACACGGGTCCCAGAAGACAGCAGGGACCTGTGGGATCGCACAGCGCGACTCGCGCATGCGCAGTAGGGAACCAGGCTGTGAAGCCGCAAGGCTTCACTTCTCGATTCCCTTACCAAAGATGGTGCGCCTCCACCAGAGGGACAGATCGTCTCAGGGTGCCGACATTGTGGGCGCCCTGGACAGGTAAGTGTCCATATTTTTAGAAGTCAGCAGCTGCGGTGTTTGTAGCTGACGACTTTTAAAAAAAAAATTGGCGGACCTCCGCTTTAAGTACCCTGCCCTACCTAGCCCGGACCTGCTCATAAGTGATCAGTTCATTCCTGGAGTCTGATCCATCCCTCTGAAGAGAGCTTTGGAGGGGGATCGAGTGAGAACTGACAATACCGTGATAATCTACATTCTACGAGAGGCCATTGAATGAAGAACTAAAAACACAAGAGGGCAGAGAGACCAAGAGCCACGTGACAGTCACCCAGGGAGTTGTGTGGCCACTGGAGATTGAGAAAGTGGCCACCCCCCCCCCCCTCTACAGGAGGGAGGGGCCAGGAGCACTCGTGGGGGACCTGAGAAGAGGAGGATCGGGGCTGCTCTGTGCAAAACCAACTGCACAGAGCAGATAAGAATGACATGTTTGTTACTTAAAAAAAATAAAATAAATAAACTGCCTTTAATATCACTTTAAATGTTGGCTGCACTTATGCTGTAAAGCAGAACTTCAGCCGAAAATTAAAGTTGATCTCGTTGTTTTTCCTTCTCGAAACATAAAAGTGAAATGCAGCTTTATGGGATCTTATGTTGCAATGTACCTGCTTCAACTACCTTAATCTTTGCCTAGAATTACGTCACCTTGGGCCCGCAGCCTCCTGGGACACATCACACGTCTCAGGAGGCTGCAGGACCAGTCCCACAGTACCATGTGACCTTGTGCATGTGCGGTGGGAAGCTGGCTGTGACACATCAGGACATGTTTACATCCAACATGGAGGCACCGGGGATCCAAGCCCTCCAGGGAAGACAATCACTGGACCCCCATGGGCTGCTAAGTACCCGTTTGTTAAAAATCGTTAGTTATAGCGGCTGACTTTTTATTTTAAAGAAAAAACGAGTGATGTTCCTCTATAATCACCACAAACACTTACCCAGACTTACAGCAGACTGCTCCGGGACATTGATGACTATCTCCTTCAAGCTCTGCACATAGCGGATTCGGTCCAGAATTGGAATGAGAAAGTTCAAACCCTGCAAAGAAGGTGATGGGATAATCTGAGAGCTGACAAAGACCAAAACAGCGCAAACCGATCAATAATCGCTAATTGCGTTTTATTTACCAAAAATATGTAGAAGAATACGTATCGGCCTAAACTGAGTAAAAAAAAAATGTTTTTTATATATTTTTTTGGGGATATTTATTATATGAAAAAGTAAAAAATATTGATTTTTTTTTCAAAATTGTCGCTCTATTTTTGTTTATAGCTCAAAAAATAAAAACCGCAGGGGCGATCAAATACCACCAAAAGAAAGCTCTATTTGTGGGGAAGAAAGGACGCCAATTTTGTTTGGGAGCCACGTCGCACGACCGCGCAATTGTCAGTTAAAGCGGCGCAGTGCCGAATCGCAAAAAGGGGCCTGGTCCTTTGGCTGCCAATTGGTCCGGGGCTGCAGGGGTCCTCTGGTTGAGTTGTGTACAACTTCTTACCACCGATATGTATACATTACAGACGATTATCACTCTAGAGAAGAGAAGAGTTAGACGGAAGTGCGCTGGGTATTCCACGTGGATGTAGTCACTTCATGGCGGGACCCGCTTGTACTTTGGGTGCTAAGTGGACTATGGAGTGGCTTAACAACATAATGACTTGAGGGTTTGGTACTTATATATATATATAGCAAATGATTTATTTTATGGAAGAATGTTTTACTACAATTGTGTTCAATAAACTTTAATGATTTTACATGCAATTTCTACAGAGAGCTCTGCGCCCTTCCTTGTGCCTCTAAAGTCTCCATCACAGTCCGTGTGTTCTCTATGTATCTCTAGAGATGAGCGGCATTGAATAATCCTTCATTTTGGTCCTCTGTATTTGCATGCCCATATGAACTAATATACAGTGAGTAAAAAAAGGCAGTCTGGGGAGGAAAGCACTAGTGGATGCTGAACATCCTCCAGCCAGGAAATAAAGCAAACTCTGTCTGACCTGCTGCAGCTTCTAACGCACACTGTGAGAAGCTCTCAGTGTGCGGTGATATCAGAGTAAGCCATGACAGTCAAGGAGAGAAGCCGGTACAACTGTGCAAGATGGAAAGGAATGCTGAAGTTGAGCTTTGAGAGCCCTACAGCAAACCTGTGCTGTCCATATCCACTCTGCACTACCAACTGTCCTGGGAAGTCAGTCCTGATAAAGTTGAAGCTTTTCCTAAGATCTGTATTGATGAAAACACAGGAGGACGTGTGTGAGGAGAACTTACCGGCTCCAGGATGCGGTGGAAGCGGCCCATCCGCTCCACCACCCAGGCCTCCTGCTGGGGTACGAAGAGAACCACCGTGTTCATCGGCAGGCCGGAGGAGGCATATCTCTGAAACTGCGCGTTCCAGACCTTGGTGGAGTTTATCTGAGAGCCCTGCAGAGGAGAGAGGAGAGGGTCAGACAACAAAACACAATCCAACCTCCTGACACCAGGCAGAGGACAACATGGAAGATAGTGAGGACCCCATGCTGGAAGTCAGAGGATGGCGAGGAACCTGCGTTGGACATCAGAGGTTGGTATGGTCCTAATCCTGTAAGCCTGAGGCCGATGGGGGACCAGGGGTTGGAAGGGACCCTGTGTGAGCTGGTGGGGCCCCCCGTGTCAGGTGTCAGAGGTCAGCGAGTACCCCATGTTAGGGGGTAAGGGGTCAGCGAAGACCCCGTGTCAGGTGTCAGCGAGGGCCCCCGTGTCGAGGACCCCGTGTCGAGGACCCCGTGTCAGGTGTCAGCGAGGGCCCCCGTGTCGAGGACCCCGTGTCAGGTGTCAGCGAGGGCCCCCCGTGTCGAGGACCCCGTGTCAGGTGTCAGCGAGGGCCCCCCGTGTCGAGGACCCCGTGTCAGGTGTCAGCGAGGGCCCCCCGTGTCGAGGACCCCGTGTCAGGTGTCAGCGAGGGCCCCCCGTGTCGAGGACCCCGTGTCAGGTGTCAGCGAGGGCCCCCCGTGTCGAGGACCCCGTGTCAGGTGTCAGCGAGGGCCCCCCGTGTCGAGGACCCCGTGTCAGGTGTCAGCGAGGGCCCCCCGTGTCGAGGACCCCGTGTCAGGTGTCAGCGAGGGCCCCCCGTGTCGAGGACCCCGTGTCAGGTGTCAGCGAGGGCCCCCCGTGTCGAGGACCCCGTGTCAGGTGTCAGCGAGGGCCCCCGTGTCGAGGACTCAGTGTCAGGTGTCAGCGAGGGCCCCGTGTCAGCGAGGGCCCCCGTGTCGAGGACCCCGTGTCAGGTGTCAGCGAGGGCCCCGCGTCGAGGACCCCGTGTCAGGTGTCAGCGAGGGCCCCGTGTCAGGTAGGACCCGTGTCGAGGACCCCGTGTCAGGTGTCAACAAGGACCCCGTGTCAGGTAGGACCCTGTGTCAGGTGTCAACAAGGGCCCCGTGTCGAGGACCCGGTATCAGAGGTCAGCGAGGACCCCATGTCAGGGGTCAGCGAGGACCCCATGTCAGGGGTCAGCGAGGACCCCATGTCAGGGGTCAGCGAGGACCCCATGTTAGGGGGTAAGGGGTCAGCGAAGACCCCGTGTCAGGTGTCAATGAGGACCCCATGTTAGGGGTCAGAGGTCAGTGAGGACCCTGTGTTGGGGGTCAGTGAGGACAGGTGCAAAGCCTATGTAGTACACAATGTTAGCGATAACCTCCCCCATAGTACACGGTGTCACAGCTCGGTGTCCCCTCACCCTCAGTAGGGCTCTCCCTGCCAGGCTCGCCGCTCTCAGCATCGCTCCTGCTTGTAGTGTGCGCCCCACTCTGGCACCGCCCGATGACGTCGCCACCCGGCTGAGGCAGAGCCCCGGTCTCCGTCTGATGACGACGATGTCCGCTTGCAACGCCTCCCGTCTCACTGTATCCTTACTGTGGAGGCGTGCGGGGTGTAGCAAGATGGCGGCGACGAAACGTCACTACCGTTACAGATTCTGACAGGTCGCCGAATCTGACGAAGCACTGGCGTTTCTGGAGCCGCACATGCGCAGTAGCTGCAGGGAGGATTTCATGGTTCTCCTCCTGTGAAGTCACGTGGCCTCGTTCTGCCTTTTACATGCAACATGTGACTCCAGTAGAAGAGCGACGTAACCAGCTCAGGTGGGAGTGGGCGTGATCAGCGCATGGGACATGCGTGACTAGAAGATGGGGCGAGCGTGGCCGGTGTTGTGTCGAATACTGTCCCCCTGACGGATAGTGTCCGCCCCGTACTGCACTTGGAGGACAAGGAGACGCCGAAAGTCTCCGAAGATGAACGGCGCCTGCGCACTGAGTGCAGGTTCAAGCCCCACCATCCGAGTGGACATAGAGTTAGAATAAAAATTTGCCCAGCGAAGCGAGCCCGTGCCCGAAGCATGGCGAGCGAAGCCAGCCCCCGAGGGGCCCTGTTACTAAGTAATCTACCGTATGTCCACTTGGATGGTGGGGCTTAAACCTGGACTCAGGGCGCAGGCGTCGTTCATCTTCGAAGACTTTCAGCGTCTCCTTGTCCTCCGTACTGCGCAGGAGTGATGACCCCTCCCTCTCTCATCCCTCTGTCTTTTTCACCCCCCTCTCTCTCTGTCACCCCCCTTTGTCTTTCTCTCTGTCACCCCTTCTGTCTCTTTCTGTCACCCCCCCTGTCTCTGTCTGTCACCCACCACATGAATGCAGTTTCTGACAGTTTCTTGTGCCATGTCCGCAGTCTCTTGAGCCATGTATGCAGTTTCTGACAGTCTCTTGGGCCATGTATGCAGTCTCTGGTCATCTCTTGTGCCATGTCCGCAGTCTCTTACAGTCTCTCTTGAGCAATGTATGCAGTTTCTGACAGTTTCTTGGACCATGTATGCAGTCTCTGACAGTCTCTTGAGCCATGTATGCAGTTTCTGACAGTCTCTTGGGCCATGTATTCAGTCACTGACAGTCTCTTGGGCCATGTTCGCAGTCTCTGACAGTCTCTTGGACCATGTCTGCAGTCTCTGACAGTCTCTTGGACCATGTCCGCAGTCTCTGACAGTCTCTTGGACCATGTCCGCAGTCTCTGACAGTCTCTTGGACCATGTCCGCAGTCTCTGACAGTCTCTTGGACCATGTCCGCAGTCTCTGACAGTCTCTTGGACCATGTTCGCAGTCTCTGACAGTCTCTTGGACCATGTCTGCAGTCTCTGACAGTCTCTTGGACCATGTCCGCAGTCTCTGACAGTCTCTTGGACCATGTCTGCAGTCTCTGACAGTCTCTTGGGCCATGTCCGCAGTCTCTGGTCATCTCTTGTGCCATGTCTACAGTCTCTTGAGCCATGTATTTAGTCACTGACAGTCTCTTGGGCCATGTATGCAGTCTCTGACAGTCTCTTGGGCCATGTATGCAGTCTCTGACAGTCTCTTGTGCCATGTCTGCAGTCTCTGACAGTCTCTTGGACCATGTCCGCAGTCTCTGACAGTCTCTTGTGCCATGTCTGCAGTCTCTGACCATCACCTGTACTACGTCTGCAGTCTCTGACCGTGATAATGACTTTGTCGAAAAGGTCAGAGCATGGGTGACCTTAAAATGATGCCCCCCCCCCCCCCCTGAAAAAAGTTCTGCGGACGCCCATGCCCATGGATAGATTGAATCTCAGGCCTGTCCCTGCTGAACCAGCCGAGGTTCAATCGTTCTGTGGTCGGCTATAGATTGTAAGATCCGAGAGGGCTGATATGAATGTGCAATATAAATGTGTAAATTGTCTGCATTATAGAAATAGCTGTGATAAATAAAGTACGTTTATGTTTCAATAAAATCCCATAAATTGAAAAGTTGTAGCTGGTGACAGGGTCTCTTTATAGGATATTTAATATCACAGGAGCCTCTCATGGGGCCCCCTACTGACCCTGCGGCCCTTGAGCAGTGCCTAAGTGCATAGTTGCCAACATTTCAAAAATATTTTCAGGGACCCTTTTTTTACAAGTGCTATATTTAGAGTAGCTGACATCCCCTATGTTCCTCTATACATCACAATAGTAATTACAAAATTAAATAAGTACTAATAATGGGGCAGAACAAATATGAGGAATGAGGTTTCCTTTAGTTGAACTAACAAAAGTGTGCCCATTCTAGAGCTGGTAACATTGAGGATATTCAGTATAATTTTAAAGAACTGTTTTTTGTAGGTAAGAGGCATAGGGGAGGAGTATGGATGGTATAAAAGTGGGAAGTATGCGCAGGTGAGGGAGAGGAATGTGGAGGGTCTAACAGTGGGCACTATGTACATGAGAGGAGTGCAGAGGGTATGGCAGAAGGCACTATGTACATGAGAGGAGTGCAGAGGGTATGGCAGAAGGCACTATGTACAGCAGAGGAGTGTGAAGGGTATGACAGTGGGCAGTATGTACAGGAGAGGAGTGTGGAGGGTATGCCAGTGGGCAGTATTCACAGCAGAGGAGTGTGGAGGGTATGCCAGTGGGCAGTATGTACAGGAGAGGAGTGTGGAGGGTATGCCAGTGGGCAGTATGTACAGGAGAGGAGTGTGGAGGGTATGACAGGGGGCAGTATGTACAGGAGAGGAGTGCGGAGGGTATGGCAGAAGGCACTATGTACAGGAGAGGAGTGTGAAGGGTATGACAGTGGGAAGTATGCACAGCAGAGGAGTGTAGAGGGTATGACAGTGGGCACTATGTATAAGAGAAGAGTGTGGAGGGTATGACATTGAGCAATATATACAGGAGAGGAGTGTGGAGGGTATGACATTGAGCAATATATACAGGAGAGGAGTGTGGAGGGTATGACAGTGGGCACTATGTATAGGAGAGAAGTGTTGGGGGTATGAAAGTGGGCACTATGTAAAGGAGAGGAGTGTGGAGGGTACGACAGTGGGCACTATGTACAGGAGAGAAGTGTATGACAGCGAGCACTATGTACAGGAGAGCCCTGTATTTCCGGAACCATAGATGAAAGCAGCCCCATATTTTAACCAGTGCTGGGGTAGGTCTTTAGCTACCTACCCCCCAAATGTCAGGATGGGGGGTTGGGCCTCTGTGACTCCTGATCGCCGAGCTACAACCCTCAAAGTCGATTTTTTAGAGTAGGACAGTAAGCAGTAATTACAGGAGAGGAGTGTGGAGGGTATGACGGTGGGCACTATGTATAGGAGAGGAGTATGGAGGGTATGAAAGTGAGTAGTATGTACAGGAGAGGAGTGTGGAGGGTATGACAGTGGGCACTATGTATAGGAGAGAAGTGTGGTGGGTATGAAAGTGGGCACTATGTAAAGGAGAGGAGTGTGAAGGGTATGACAGTGAGTAGTATGTACAGGAAAGGAGTGTGGAGGGTATGACAGTGGGCACTATGTATAGGAGAGAAGTGTTGGGGGTATGAAAGTGGGCACTATGTAAAGGAGAGGAGTGTGGAGGGTATGACAGTGAGCAGTATGTACAGGAGAGGAGTGTGGAGGGTATGACAGTAAGCAGTATGTACAGGAAAGGAGTGTGGAGGGTATGACGGTGGGCACTATGTATAGGAGAGGAGTGTGGAGGGTATGACAGTGAGCAGTATGTACAGGAGAGGAGTGTGGAGGGTACGACAGTGGGCACTATGTACAGGAGAGAAGTGTATGACAGCGAGCACTATGTACAGGAGAGCCCTGTATCTCCGGAACCATAGATGAAAGCAGCCCCATATTTTTTTTTTTTTTTTTTTTTTAAATTCTTTATTTATTCAAAAAAAGAGGCAAAACATCTAATATAAAGTAAATTCAAATTTCCAAATATATAACATTACACATTTTCTTTGACAGCTATTCATTTCATACTGGCTTAGAATTCCATAGTTGTCTAAAACAAACTCATATACGTCTTCATTACCTATGTAATTCATATGGTACCTATGTAATTCATTACCTATGTAATACCTATGTGCATGTCTCCATAAGGAAAGAGGGAGAAAGTAGAGCATCTCCATCATCTCTTCAACCTTCCCCTTAATGGACTCTTTAAACCTCTTTTTAATTTTATCTTTTACCAAACCCATTCCTATCGAAAACTAAATAAAACAATATACCCTAGCCAAACAAAAGAAAAAAAAAAAAAAAAAAAAAAAAAAAAAAAGAATTAAATAAATAAATAGATAAATTTAACCTATCTCTTACCTCCCTCCCTCCTTCCCCCCCCCCCCCTTCTGTTCAACCCTATAGATGGAGGGATTTGGTCTATATACGTACATGTGCACGCACTTCACCCATGTATGTACACAACTGCATGTACACATAAATGCACAGATATACATACATGTATATATATATATACACACACACCCATACATGTATACACATACATACGCATATACATGCACACCTACATACTCATATACATACATACTCATATGTACATACACAGACACATACATACATACATATACATATACATCCTAGATAAACTCACAGACAAGCCTCTACTCCCCCGAATCTTCTGTCAATCTCTTCTTTCCTTCCTCTGAATATATAAATCTATTCCATTCTGACCAGGTTTTATTATATTGTTCTTTCTTGTCTTGGGCCGAGAGGACAAGATCCTCCATGGCCCCAAGCTCTCTGACCTTATTCAGCCATCTTGCAATAGTGGGCGGCCTAGAGTCCCTCCAGCACAAGGTGATACAGGCTTTGGCTGCATTTATCAAGTGGCACAGCACTGACTTCTTATATTTCTGTACCGGAATTTGTGAACTATGTAGTAAAAAGAAGGCGGGGTCTGTTGGTATTTCAAAATCGGTAAATTTTTGAGAGATCAACTGAACATCTGTCCAATACTGTCTAATCTTAGGGCAGGTCCAAAAGATATGAAACAACGTCCCCCGTTCCTCCTCACATCGCCAACAGCGATCTGAGGCCCCTGTCGAGAATCTACTCAGTCTTGATGGGGTAAGATACCATTGCGTCAATACTTTATAATTGCATTCCTGGACTCGTGTACATATTGACGTATTTAGTGTAAGGTAGATAATGTTCTTACGCTGCGCCGGGGTAAAAGTCTTGTTAAGGTCTCTTTCCCATTTATTAATACTTTCCATTACGTAATCTTCTGCGGGGGTATTTAAAAACATATACATTTTGGAGATTATCCGAGGGAGTGGTTCTTTTCCTTCAAAACATTGTTCAAATATGGTTAATTGACGCCGATAATTTATCGGCGTTCCCAATGATTTCAAAAAATGGCTTAACTGTAGCGCCTGCCAAAGTTTTATTTCGAAAGGCCCTCCTGGTTGTGTCAAATCTGCAATTGTAGGCCAGGAATCTGAGGAAAGGAAATGTGAAACCTGGAAACATCCCCTTTCCAACAAATTCCTGAAAGCTCCTGGCTCCGTCCCTGGCGGAAAGTCAGGATTTCCCAGAATAGGGAGCAATGGAGATTGTCTTGATGAGTATTTAGGGTTACAGCAAATTTTTGCACTTATTCGCAGCGTAGGGCCTATTGTAGGATGTTTTTTAAGAGAGGCCGGTAATGCTACATAGCACCACGGTGCTCTTTGCAGAGGTACTGGACTAAACTGTTGCTCCATGCCTATCCACCGTTTAAACTCTTTGTGTCTACACCAATCTACTACCCTGCCCAGATGTAGTGTGATATGTGGGTATGAATCAGTGGGCACTATGTTTGGCGAAAGGAGAGGAGTGTGAAGGGTAATGACAATAAGTGAGTAGTATGTACAGGAAACTTAAACTTAAAATTCGGAGGAGTGTGGAGGAAACCCCCATCGTATGACAGTGGGCACACCCCATAGTTTTAACCAGTGCTGGGGTAGGTCTTTAGCTACCTACCCCCCAAAATGTCATCTCCCGGAACCATAGATGAAAGCAGCCCCATATTTTAACCAGTGCTGGGGTAGGTCTTTAGCTACCTACCCCCCAAATGTCAGGATGGGGGGTTGGGCCTCTGTGACTCCTGATCCCCGAGCTACAACCCTCAAAGTCGATCTTTTAGAGTAGGGCAGTAAGCAGTAATTACAGGAGAGGAGTGTGGAGGGTATGACGGTGGGCACTATGTATAGGAGATGAGTATGGAGGGTATGACAGTGAGTAGTATGTACAAGAGAGGAGTGTGGAGGGTATGACAGTGGGCACTATGTATAGGAGAGAAGTGTGGAGGGTATGACAGTGAGCAGTATGTACAGAAGAGGAGTGTGGAGGGTACGACAGTGGGCACTGTGTACAGGAGAGAAGTGTATGACAGCGATCACTATGTACAGGAGAGGAGTGTGTAGGATATGACAGCGGGCGCTATATATAGGAGAGAAGTGTGGAGGGTATGACAGTGAGCAGTATGTACAGGAGAGAAGTGTGGAGAGTATGACAGTGGGCACTATGTATAGGAGAGGAGGATGAAGTAATCTGGGAAGGAAAAATGTAAAGGTTTGTGGAAGGATGTTTAGGGACTGCGTAGTGGTTAGGCGGGCCATACATGGATTGAAATGACACCAATTAAGCAGAGACCAGCCATAGTGGATCTATGTATGGGCTAGCTGGTTTTACACAAGTCAACCTATTAACCGACTTGAGTACAACCAGCCTGTCAGGTTTTCCCCAAAACAATCAGTGCTGCCAGCTATAGTTAGCAACACTAATCACTGTATTGACTGCAGAGGCGTATCTAGTGAAAATGGCGCCTATGGCAAGCACTGAAACTGCGCCCACGTCAAAACATTTGCGGCCTTACCAGCACCCATAAATGCAGTAACATCAGCACCCATAAATGCGGCCTTACCAGCACCCAAAAATGCAGTAACATCAGCACCCATAAATGCGGTCTTACCAGCACCCAAAAATGCAGTAACATCAGCACCCATAAATGCGGCCTCATCAGCACCCATAAATGCGGCAACATCAGCACCCATAAATGCGGCAACATCAGCACCCATAAATGCAGTAACATCAGCACCCATAAATGCAGCCTTACCAGCACCCATAAATGCAGTAACATCAGCACCCATAAATGCGGCCTTACCAGCACCCAAAAATGCAGTAACATCAGCACCCATAAATGCGGCCTCATCAGCACCCATAAATGCGGCAAAATCAGCACCCATAAATGCGGCCTCACCAGCACCCATAAATGCAGTAACATCAGCACCCATAAATGCAGCCTTACCAGCACCCATAAATGCAGTAACATCAGCACCCATAAATGCGGCCTCACCAGCACCCATAAATGCAATAACATCAGCACCCATAAATGCGGCCTTACCAGCACCCAAAAATGCAGTAACATCAGCACCCATAAATGCGGCCTTACCAGCACCCATAAATGCGGCCTTACCAGCACCCATAAATGCAGCAACATCAGCACCCATAAATGCGGCCTTACCAGCACCCATAAATGCGGCCTTACCAGCCCCCATAAATGCAGTAACATCAGCACCCATAAATGCGGCCTTACCAGCACCCAAAAATGCAGTAACATCAGCCACCATTAATGCGGCCTTACCAGCACCCATAAATGCTGCGCCAGCGCCTCTGACATTGGACAGAGGTAGAGAGGGAGTAGGATCACCAGTGGCTGGGTGCCCTAGGTGGCTGCCTAGTTTGCCTAGTGGTAATGCCGGTGTTCTGTCGAGAAGTACCCCCTATCGAAAAATGCCGGGACGGAACTGCACATGCGCAGCACATGCGCAGAACGGAGCCTCAGAAACAGCTGAGTTTAAGATCAGCTGTTTCGCGTTGCCGAGGCATGTTTATGTAGGCGAGGATGGATATTTACATAAAGGGGGCGGATATTTCAATGATGGCCAGTGCTAGGGGCGGAATTTTTATCGCTGAACAAACAAATCTGGTAAAGAAATCTTTATGTAATATAGAAAAATCTGCCCTTCAATTGACTAAACACGCCCCGCAGCGTTCAAAATGAATAGCAGATAAAGATTTATTTTGCATATTTCTTTGGCCATCGATACAAATTCCGCCGCCAGCACTGCCCATCATTGAAATATCCGCCCCCTTCATGTAAATATCCGTCCCTCACCTACATGAACGTGCCTCTGCCACACGGGACAATAGCTGATCGTAAACTCAGCTGTTCTGCGGCTCCGTGCGGCGCATGCGCAGTTCCACCTGGGCACTATTCGATAGGCGGGCATTTCTCGACAGAGCACCGGCCCTGTCTGCCTGGCACACACGCAGAATCACACATGATGACTTTAAGTCACCACCATGTGCGATTGTGCGTGTGTGCCAGGCCCAAGCAGCCAATCAAATATAGTGCTCGATATGGAATAAATAAATATACTTAGCCATAGATATCATAAATAAAGTGTAATAAAAGTGATTTGTGCAAAAGCAGGTACTACTTGCACAAATCACTTTATTATACTTTATTTGTGATATCTATGGCTAAGTATATTTATTTAATCCATATTGTTTGAGCACTATATTTGATGCTCGAGATCGTGGACTGACTGGTTCTGGACTTGTACCTGCTTTTAGGCTGCAATGCTAATCCTTCCAGGTGCTGCTGTCTGGGGGTTCCAAATGTTTCTTCTTTTCTCTTCTCTCTCTCTAGGGACATAGTCCAGCCTCCAGAGTCCTCGCGGTCACGTCACCGACCACGTCACAGTCGCGTGACATCACAGACCCGGGAGACACCGCTCCGGGGAGAAGCTGAAGCAGCTAGAGAGGAGGGTAGGCGGAGCATTAGGCTCCGCCTCCGCCAGTTACACTACGGCTACGTAGATGACCCGGGCGAGTCAACTCATCAGCCGGCATGGGGGCGACTGCCGCTTCCCTCCTCACATGCTAATAAAGTGCTGTGCCGGCGCTGCGCTCCAGCAGGCCGGCCGTGGCGCCGGGGACTACATTAGTGCGGGAGGCGGCCGCGAGAGGACGGGTAGGACTTTTTTATTTTGCGGGGGGGGGGGGCGGCTTTTTTGCCGCCCCCTCCCACATGGCGCCCATGGCACTTGCCCTGGCTGCCATACCCTAGATACACCACTGATTGACTGGCAGAACACAATAACACTGCGGGAGTGATTCCCCCATTCACAGGTCAGCAGGTGAGAGGGTGGGCGGGGACAGGCTGGGGAGAGATACTAGTCAGTGGCTGGGTAGGCACTGGTTAGTATCAGAGCCAGATACACACAGGTTACATGCGCCGCGATCATTAGAGCGAGAGCAATAATTCTAGCACTAGACCTCCTCTGTAACTCTAAACATGTAACCTGTAAAAAAAAATGTAAAGCATCGCTTAGTACACAAAAAAAAATTGTGCTAACTTTAGTGTTTTTTTATGAATGAAATAGTTTCTTTCCAAAAAAAACATTTCAAAAATGTTTGCGCAAATATCGTGTAACATAAAAAGTTGCAAAGACCACCGTTTTATTCCATAGGGTGTCTGCTAAAACAATATATATAATGCTTGAGGGTTCTGAGTAATTTTCTGGCAAAAAAAAATGATGATTTTTACATGTAGGAGAGAAGTGTCAGAATGGACCTGGGTGGCGAGGGGTTAATTATCATAAGTAATATACAGATAATTATTATAAGCCCTGCGATCTCATCCTCTCAGTCTGCTGCAGAGTGTTCCAGCTCGTATTTATACTGGCCGCTCTGTATGCAGCTTCTGACAGGCTGCACAAGCAGCCCCGTATCTCCGGAACCATAGATGAAAGCAGCCCCATATTTTAACCAGTGCTGGGGTAGGTCTTTAGCTACCTACCCCACAAATGTCAGGATGGGGGGTCGGGTCTCTGTGACTCCTGATCGCCGAGCTACAACCCTCGAAGTCGATCTTTTTTTTAATTTTTTTTATTTTTTTGGGCAAATGGGCCTATCTTGAGAAAGGGGCCTGGAGCTTCAGCTCCAATAGCCCCTATGGTAATCCGGCCCTGCCTCCTCCGTAGGACTATGGATCCCAGCGAGGCCCTATATAAGTCTGACTAGGTGCAAAAGTTAATAAACTGTGGTCAGCAACCCGCTCACTAACCGGATCGGAGCTCTGTATGGTAGCTTTGGTCCGGTCATTAAAGCTTGCTTCTCTGTCAGCTGGCTCCGTCACTCCGTTC
This sequence comes from Lithobates sylvaticus, assembly GCA_028564925.1. NCBI lineage: Eukaryota > Metazoa > Chordata > Amphibia > Anura > Ranidae > Lithobates > Lithobates sylvaticus. The sequence goes on along the minus strand of CM053026.1, from coordinate 32,440,895 downwards.
CGTTTAGCTGGGTGAACCCTGTCCTCCGATGCTCAAACGAGTGTCTCTGGATCTTTCCAATCCGATTACTTTACCTCTGGCACCGTCAGGTCACTCACACAATCGAGCGGGATTGCGCTCCGCAATTGCTGTAGGCCGCTTCCTCCGGGAGGCCTCCTCACAAGTCCTCACAGGCAGGCCAAAGCGTTCCCAAGAGACCTAAAATGGCGGCTCGGGTCCTTTTATGTCCTACCCAGCATGCACTGTCAGAGAGGGTGTCCATGGGTAGGACACCAAGCATCCTGGGTAAAAAGGTCAACCTTCCAAGGTAAATAACAGTCACTTCCTGTATTCAGCTCAGTGCTTTGTAAAAGAAATAATCGTTTAAGTTCACTATCAGTATTTGGTGGCTAGATGGCGCCAAATACTAAGCCATAGAAACATCCATAGACTTTTGTTATAACATGCAAACATACATTAATAAGCAAGAATGTCAGCGCTACATATATTTACATTTATATTTTTAAATATATATTTACATATATTAAAATTGTTTAATATATTTATATTTTTAAATATATATTTACATATATTTATATATGTGTGTATATATATATATATATATATATATATATATATATATATATATTTATATTTTTTAATATATATATTTACATTTATATTTTTAAATATATTTATATTTTTAAATATATATTTACATATATTTATATTTTATATATATATTTATATTTTAAATATATTTACATTTATATTTTTAAATATATATAAAAAAATGTAATATATATAAAAAAATGTAAATATATAAATATTTTTTAAATATATTTATATTTTTTAATATATATATTTACATTTATATTTTTAAATATATTTATATTTTTAAATATATATTTACATATATTTATATTTTATATATATATTTATATTTTAAATATATATATTTACATTTATATTTTTAAATATATATAACAAAAATGTAATATATATAAAAAAATGTAAATATATATAAATATTTTTTAAATATATTAATATTTTTTAATATATATTTACACATTATATATATATATATATATATATATATATATATATATATATATATATATATATATATATATATATATATATATATATATATATATATATATTTACATTTATATTTTTAAATATATATTTACATATATTTATATTTTTATATATATATTTATATTTTAAATATATATATTTACATTTATATTTTTAAATTATATTAATATTTTTAAATATATATTAAAAAAATGTAATATATTAATATTTTTAAATATATATTTACATATATTTATATATACAAATCTGTTACAATTTACCACCAAAAAGCCCAATTTATCCTGGGGAAAAAAACACATTATAATTCACCTAGATATACAAAGTAGTTGCAATGATATATGTACAGTTTTACTAACACATATCAGAGTTACAAAATTGTGTTCAGGCGTTACCTCCAGTCAGTAAGGCAGGGGTCTCAAACTGTCAGCCCTCCAGCTGTTGAAAAAAAAAACTACAATTCCCATGAGGCATTGCAAGGCTGACAGTTACAAGCATGTGACAAGCATGTGACTCCCTCAGGCCAACTGACAAATCTATTTTTAGCTGAGGTCAGTGAGATTTGAAAATTTGAAAACAAACAGGTAAAATCCAGTTCTAACCGTAACCCCTGGTTACGTTTGTTTTTCAAAGTGGCCAACTGACAGAGTGATGACATCATAGTGTGGTGGAGATGTAAACAGCTCTCAGGACCGGCTGGGGCTCAGTCTGAGTTTGACTTTCGTAGAGACAACACATCTGTGTTTGGATCTGCTCTGGGAAACCTCATTCAGTTTTACTAAGCAAGGAATTCAGAGATATCTTTCTGATTTTTAGCTAAGCGAAGACTTTTTATTATTAAATTCTCGTGTCACTAAATATATAGAAAAGTGACCATTTGGAAAATGAGCCTTTTTAAAGTGCTAGCCGTTTTCTGCTTTCTACACCTGATATCTGGTGTGGAATTTGCTCACGGCCAACCATTGTACACCCGCCAGGAGGTGAAAGCCGGCTCCAAACTGGTGATCCCATGTGTGGTCACCAGCGATCGCCTCGCAGGCGCAAGCAGCTTTGGGATCGACTGGGGGATGACTCCAGAAGATGGAGGTCCCTTCTCGCCTATCGTGCACCGAGATATGACCAACCTCATGAAGAACCAAGGTGACCCAAGGTTCCATCTGCATCTGGTCCGCCCAGATGAGGAGGATTGCTCCTTGATCATCAACCCCGTCCTACAGAGAGACAGCGGGACCTACGAGGTCCACGTCACCGTGGACGACGTCCAGTATCAACCGATCCAGAAGGTCATCGTTCACGTGACTGGTAAGTGCTACAGATTTTGGTTTATTGTTCATTCTATGGGGGTCTTCTGCTGTGGGGGGGAGAGAATACTGAGAACCAGGCTGGGCAGGTACATCTCAGGACTTGTGGGCTTCTGGGCAATCTGTTAACCCTTTCCCTGCCAGTTTTCTCCCCCATACAAGGAAAAACACACATCGTATACCCAAAAATCACCAACACAGGCTGGTCATTGTAATCTAATGTATTGTATCTCACCATCACTTCTCACACTATACACCTATAGGGGCCACTACGCTCTATGCCCGCCACCAGGGGCCCCTACACTCTACACCCACCCCCAGGGGCCCTTATGCTCTACACCCACCCCCAGGGGCCCTTACACTCTACACCCACCCCCAGGGACCCTTACGCTCTACGTCCACCCCCATAGGCCCTTACGCTCTACCCCCACCCCCAGGGGCCCTTACGCTCTACCCCCACCCCCAGGGGCCCTTACGCTCTACAGCCACCCCCAGGGGCCCTTTCACTCTACAGCCACCCCTAGGGGCCCTTACGCTCTACACCCACCCCTAAGGGCCCTTTCGCTCTACCCACACCCCCAGGGGCCCTTACGTTCTACAGCCACCCCCAGGGGCCCTTATGCTGTACAGCCACCCCCAGGGGCCCCTACGCTCCACACCCACCCCCAGGGGCCCTTACGCTCTACAGCCACCCCCAGGGGCCCCTACGCTCTACACCCACCCCCAGGGGCCCCTACATTCTTAGCCACTAAGTACAATAATTTAAAACTACTAGTCCATCCAACACCCCACACACAAATTAACAATGCTGCTGTCCAGTGGTTTCTACATTGCTCCTCTATAGATACAGTGGCAGAGACCAGGGGCCCTTACGCTCTACAGCCATCCCCAGGGGCCCTTACGCTCTACCCCCTCCCCAGGGGCCCTTATGCTCTACCCCCACCCCCAGGGATTATTAGCCACTAAGTACAATAATTTAAATATACTATCTATTCCATTCAACACCCCACACACAAATTAACAATGCTGCTCTCCAGTGGTTTCTACATTGCTCCTCTATAGATACAGTTGCAGAGTGGATGTAGCCACCCCAAAGCCTGGTACACATTACAAGCTGGGTTGAACAGAAATAGAAAGTAACAGCTTCGGCTTTTTTTACTTCCCCCGATCCTCCAGCAGATGGCGCCCCCCCCCCCCCCTCTATCCAATGGGGACACAGAGAGCAATTTTTTTTAATAGGGTGGGGAGGGGTTTGATCCTTTTGTTATGTTTTTATTGGTGTGCCCCATTGGGGGAGGATTGTCACCATTTCCTGTGTCCTGTGATCCTGGTCCCCAGTACAGGAAGTAAGAGGAAATATACGGCTCTTACAGTTTTGGATAGAGCGGGGGGAGGGGGGGGAATGTTAAAGACCTGATTTGTCCTTAATTCATAGCCAATTGGATCAGGGACATTTGGAATAGATTTATAGTCATGAATGGAAACTGGTTTGTTGAACATTATAGCTCATTATTTGCACATTTTAAGTGAATTTCCTTTTTGCTTTTGTCTCATCAGGTTCCGGGTCCACAGAGTCCGATGATAGCGAGACCTTCATGGAAAACCAACGAAACCTGGAAATACAGAAGGAGACCCCTTCTGTTACCTCCACTGAGGAGGTCCCCATGATGTCTCCAGCAATGACAACAATGGAGACAAGTATTGATTATATGGGAATACCAGTATTCGATCCCGGCCAGATCTACTATCAAGACGATAGCGAGACCTTCATGGAAAACCAACTAAACCTGGAAATACAGAAGGAGACCCCTTCTGTTACCTCCACTGAGGAGGTCCCCATGATGTCTCCAGCAATGACAACAACGGAGACAAGTATTGATTATATGGGAATACCAGTATTCGATCCCGGCCAGATCTACTATCAAGACGATAGCGAGACCTTCATGGAAAACCAACAAAACCTGGAAATACAGAGGGAGACCCCTTCTGTTACCTCCACTGAGTCCGATCATACCGAGACCTTCATGGAAAACCAACAAAACCTGGAAATACAGAGGGAGTCCCCTTCTGTTACCTCCACTGAGTCCGATCATACCGAGACCTTCATGAAAAACCAACGAAGCCTGGACATGCAGAGGGAGACCCCTTCTGTTACCTCCACTGCGTCCGATCATACCGAGACCTTCAGGGAAAACCAACAAAATCTGGAAATACAGAGGGAGACCCCTTCTGTTACCTCCACTGAGGAAGTCCCCATGAAGTCTCCAGCAATGACAACAACGGAGACAAGTATTTATTATAAGGGAATAGTAGTATTCGATCTCGTGGTGAAAATTATCAGCAAGATCTACTATCAAATTGAGAAAAATGGCTTCCTTCTATATGTGGGCGTAGCAGTTGGAGGCGTTCTTCTACTACTGATCATCTGTGCTGCAGCAGCATGTTGTTTTGGGTAAGTTGTTGCACGTTCTTTATAGGTTTTCTCCATTACACTTCATGTTATCACCCACTGTATCTGAGCCGCCCTCCCCCCCTCCCCCTCCCAATATTTACCACTTTTCCTATAGGCGGGCAGTTGATCAGACCGAGGCGGTGCGTTTTCTGTACTTATTGCCCGGGGTTTAGCAGCACATGGCTGGTCATAATGAGATTAATGCACCTCTAACATTTGTTCTATGGGGGAGGGGTGAATGAACTGAGGCTGCTGGTAACAGTAACAAATGGGGTGATGGCGTGTGACTATTTGTTTTCTATCAAACACAGATTTAGGTGGCGTCAGCTATTCTGAAAATGTCTGCTTGTTTTATGGACACATTCTTATAACATTTCTTTCTTTTATCTCTACAGAAAAAAATACTGCAAGAGGAGACGAGAGCGGGACAGGATAAAGAGGATGGAAGAGGGACTAGAAACAGAAGAAGGACCCCCATCGATGCAAAGGGGACTCCCAGCAGTGCACGGGGGATCTCCAGCGACACACGGGGGACCTCCAGCAACGCACGGGGGACCTCCAGCAACGCACGGGGGACCTCCAGCGACGCACGGGGGACCTCCAGCGACGCACGGGGGACCTCCAGCGACGCACGGGGGATCTCCAGCGACGCATGGGGGACCTCCAGCAATGCAAGGGGGACCTCCAGCGATGCAAGGGGGACCTCCAGCGATGCAAGGGGGATCTCCAGCAACGCACGGGGGATCTCCAGCGATGCAAGGGGGACCTCCAGCAATGCAAGGGGGACCTCCAGCGACGCACAGGGGATCTCCAGTGACGCAAGGGGGACCTCCAGTGACGAACGGGGGACCTCCAGTGACGCAAGGGGGACCACCAGCGACGCAAGGGGGACCTCCAGCAATGCAAGGGGGACCTCCAGCGACGCACGGGGGACCTCCAGCGACGCACGGGGGACCTCCAGCAACGCAAGGGGGACCTCCAACGAAGCAAGGGGGACCTCCAGCTATGCACGAGGGACCTCCAGCAACGCACGGGGGATCTCCAGCAATGCACGGACCTCCAGTGACGCATTGGGGACCTCCAGTGACGCATTGGGGACCTCCAGCGATGCAAGGGGGACCTCCAGCGATGCAAGCGGGACCTCCAGCGATGCAAGCGGGACCTCCAGCGACGCAAGGGGGACCTCCAGCGGTGATGGAAGAAAGATCCACAGCAATGGATGACTTACACATCATGTGGGAGATAAGCAGAGCTATGGAAGGAAGAGGAATCGCTATGAGGAGTGAATTGTCTGCCCGGCTGATTGAAATGTGCATAGTAATGACAAATAGACAAATAGCAACTGAAAAAGACGTTGCAGCGCTAAATGGAAAACTTGCAGCCCTGGAAGAACAATTCTCAGTGGCAAAAAAAGAACTTTCAGAGACGCAAGAAAGACTCGCAGAGACAGAAAAAGTTCATCAGAAAACAGTCATAGAGATTGAAGAAGGAGCCACAGCAATGGAGGAACAACTCGCAGAGACTAAAAAAGAACTTGCAGATGCGCAAGAAAGACTCGCAGAAAGACTTGAAGGAGTCACATCGAGGCAATGGGGGAGGAAGGACTGGTAGTGCGTAAAAAAGAATTTGCAGTGACGAAAAAAGGACTTGCGGAGAAAAAAAATTCAAAAAGCAATTAATGATCGAACAAGTCATCCCCACCATAGACGTAAACGTTGCAGTGATGGAAGAATCACTCTCAACCAAAAAAAACTAGTAGCAGTGACAAACAAAGAACTTTGAGCGACTAAAGAAATGTATGAAGAAGAACACATAATAATGGAACAAAGAGTTGCAGCGATGGAAGGACTATAAGAGGAGTATTGGAGGCTGTAGATTATACAATTTTTTTTTTTTATGCCCACAGGTTGGCGCCCTTAACAACTGACTCATCAGCTGTCGGCGGGATTCTCGCTGACAGCTGAATGAAAACCAAAGAATTGCCAGCAATAAAATTTGAAGATAAATCAGCACGAGGTTCCCCCAATCCATAACAGGCCCTTTGGGTCTGGTATGTGTTTTAAGGGGAACCTCACACCAAAATTAAAAAAACTTATGGTTTGGGGGCCCAAAATTAGAACTTTATCCGAGTATGCAGCCTGGTAATCCAGGAAAGGGGGGGAGGGGGACGAGTGAGCGTCCTTTCCCCCCACCTCCTCTACCATACCAGACCACATGCCCTCAACATGCGGGGTGCTTTGGAGTAGAGGGGCTCCCCACCCCTAAAGTACCTTGTCCCCATCAACATGGGGACAAGGGGCTTTGGGGGAGGGGGAGGGGAGCCCCTCTACCCCAAAGCACCCCCATGTTGAGGACATGTGGCCTTAAATGGTTGGGGGTGGGGGACTGGGCGCTCGTTCGCCCCTCCCTTTCCTTGCCTGCCAGGTTGCAAGCTTGGATACATTTCTGGTATTAATTGTGGGGGAACCCACTTTTTTATTTTTATTTTGGCGGAAGGTTCCCCTTAAAATTCATACCAGACCTGATGGGCATAGTATGGATTGGGGGGAACCCCCATGCTGATTTATCTTAACATTTTATTGCTGGCAATTCTTTTGTTTACATTCAGTTAGGCATTCAGTTGGGCAGCACAGTGGTGTAGTGGTTATCACTTTCACCTAGCAGTAATAGGGTCGCTGGTTCAAATCCCGACCATGACACCTTCTGCCTGGAGTTTGCATGTTCTCCCTGTGCTTGCGTGGGTTTCCTCCGGGTACTCCGGTTTCCTCCCACACTCCAAAGACATGCTGGTAGGTTAATTAGATCCTGTTGATAAAATTGGGCAAATATGTGTATGTTGTATGTGTATGTGTTTGTAAGCGTGTCAGGACCCCACAGGGCAAGGACCGCACTATGCCACAGATGGACACCAGTGGCAAAAAGCGCCCTGAGGCGATTCAGTTCGCATAGAAATTCCAGAAAATGTACCCTAGTTTGTAGACACTATAACTTTTTTGCACAACCAATAAATATACGCTTATTGACATTTTCTTTTACCAAAGACATGGGGCTGAATACATGTTGGCATAAATGTATGATTCAAATTTAGTTTATTGGATTTTTCTTATAACAAAAAGTAGAAAATATGAGGCAATCAAATACCATCAAAAAAAAGCTCTATTTGTGGGAAGAAAAGGCCGCAAATTTTGTTTGGGTACAACATTCCATGACCGCGAAATTACCAGTTAAAGCAGCGCAGTGCCAAATTGTAAAAAGTCCTCTGGACTTTAGGCTGCCAAATGGTCCGGTACTTAAGTGGTTAAGCAATACAAATTTTTCCCTTTATTCCTTCCATCACCCTTTTTTGGAAAATACAATGATGAGTGTTGTGTAGACTAGAGTGTGTGTGATTGCATGAATGAATGTTGTGTGTGAATGGACAGTAGCAAGGGTTGAAGCCTTGACGTGGCGCTACTGCTCACATGTTGCTGTCTTTGTAAATACAAATAGCAACTTGTGCTAATTTAACCATTTTTTTTCTATGATGGTCTGGAATTAAGAGACAATGATTAAAGATGTTTGGGGAAACTAACCTCAACAGCATGACAGTTCCTCTTGATGGAGAGACTGTCAACTCAAGGATCAGAATATGTTACCAACACAACATAGCACAAAGAAGCATACAGCTGGAAACGTGATTCTATGCAAGATAGATTAGTTGGTCACGAAGTAGATCCTGTGCAGTCTCTGGGGGGGTATAATAGACAAAAATGCTACCTGTATCAACTTGTCCTTGGACGAGATTAACACCTTAACACCAGTGGCGGTGCGTGCATAGAGGGCGCAGGAGCGCCGCCCCCCCCCCTCTCCTGCACCGCTCTATCACTAATAGATAGATTCATGCATTGCATGAATCTATCTATTGTCACCGCTGCCGCCCCCTGATCGGGCGCCGGGCATCTGAATTACAGCGGGGGGGGGGGGGGGTTGCTGGAAGCGCCCCTATTAGAGCTGTAAGCTCTAATAGGGGACCTGATTAGAGCGGTGTCCTCTAATAGGCTTCCATAAGTGTAAACAGCGTGCGCACTGCTGTGCGTTCGCTGATTACACAGTATTGTGTTAGAGAAGCGAATACATCGCTTCCCTAACACAGACCCGCCTCTCAGCCAATCAGGTTGCCAGGTCTGTTACCTGTCACCTGATTGGCTGAAGTCACAGGCGCTGTGATTGGACGCTAGGCGTCCAATCATAGCAGAAGACAGGAGGAGAAGACATCCGACGGAGACACCGCTCGTCGCCTGACGCCGTCACCAGCTGCACACCGGGACAAGGTAAGTGCAGAGGGCAGGCAGGGGGCACAGTGGCAGCACTTGAGGGGCACAGTGGCAGCACTTAAGGGGCACAGTGGCAGCGTTTGGAGCACAGTGGCAGCACTTGGGGCACAATGGCAGAACTTGGGGCACAATGGCAGCACTTGGGGCACAATGGCAGAACTTGGGGCACAATGGCAGAACTTGGGGCACAATGGCAGCACTTGGGGCACAGTGGCAGCACTTGGGGCACAGTGGCAGAACTTGGGGCACAATGGCAGAACTTGGGGCACAATGGCAGCACTTGGGGCACAATGGCAGATCTTGGGGCACAGTGGCAGCGTTTGGAGCACAGTGGCAGCACTTGGGGCACAATGGCAGAACCTGGGGCACAATGGCAGAACTTGGGGCACAATGGCAGCACTTGGGGCACAGTGGCAGCACTTGGGGCACAGTGGCAGCGTTTGATGGGCACAGTGGCAGCGTTTGATGGGCACAGTGGCAGCGTTTAATGGGCACAGTGGCAGCGTTTAATGGGCACAGTGGCAGCGTTTAATGGGCACAGTGGCAGCGTTTGATGGCACAGTGAGGCTGTTTGTTTGCGCCCCCCCAAAAATTTTGAGCACCAGCCGCCACTGCTTAACACTGTCCTCCAAACAGTCGTCCCAATCCTCTCTAAGTCTGGAAGGTCGGCTTTCCACTTTTCCCAGAGCTTTTCCATCTTGGGAGATTCAACACTTAGGCTACTTTCACACTGGAGCGGTGGGGGCGCTGGCGGTAAAGCGGCGCTATATTTAGCGCCGCTTTACCGGCGTTTTAGCGGCGCATTGCGGCCGCTCGCGGGGTGTTTTTACCCCCCGCGAGCGGCCGAAAAAGGGTCAATACCGCCCGCAAACCGCCGCTATTGCGGCGTTTTGCGGGCTGGTTCGGCGCGCTACCCCATTGTTTTCAATGGGACTGGGCGCTATAGGAGCGGTAAATACACCGCTCCTATAGCGAGCCAAAGATGCGGCTTGCAGGACATTTTTGAGCGTCCTGCAAGCGCACCGCTTCAGTGTGAAAGCCCTCGGGCTTTCACACTGAAGGAACAGCAACAGCTGTTTCGGGTCGGTTTGCAGGCGCTATTCTTAGCGCAATAGCGCTTGCAAACCGCCCCAGTGTGAAAGGGGCCTTAACAAGGCCAGGTACAGAGTGAACAGAGGTTTTGTTAACGATTCTTGAGCTAATGCCGCGTACACACGATCGGACTATTCTGCCGGACTTAATCCGGCGGACTTTCCAGCGGAGGTCCGCCGGATTTTCTGAACGTGCGGGCTTGCCCACACACGTCCGGACTTTTGAAATGAACGGACTGGCCCACACACGGAGTAAAGTCCGTTAATTTTGAAGGTGACTCCAGGTAGACTGAACTAGCGTAGGAAGCCAATGTCGCCGCCTCGATCGGCGAGATTGACACCTTGCTAGCCCAGTCGGCTGGTATGGATTTAAAGGGGAATTCCTACGCTGAAAAAAAAAATGTGCCCCCCCCCAAATCCATATAAGACCCTTATCCGAGCACGCAGCCCGGCCCGTCAGGAAAGGAGGTGGGGACGAGCGAGCGCCCCCTGCCTCCTAAGCCGTACCAGGCCGCGTGCCCTCAACATGGGGGGGTGCTTTGGGGAATGCGGGGCACTGCGGCCCCCCCACCCCAAAGCACCTTATCCTCATGTTGATGAGGACAAGGGCCTCTTCCCGACAGCCCTGGCCGTTGGTTGCCGGGGTCTGCGGGGGGGCTTATCAGAATCCGGGAGCCCCTTTAATAAGGGGGCTCCCAGATTCCGCCCCCCCCCCCCCTATGTGAATGTGTATAGGGTACCATGTACCCCTACCCATTCACCTGGGGAAAAAAAGTGTACATAAAAAAAACACAACACAGGTTTTTAAAATACTTTATTAGACAGCTCCGGGGGTCTTCTCTTCTTCCGTCTTCGGGGGTCTTCTCGCAGGACTCCTCCGATATCTTCTGCTCTTTTACTAGCTCTTTTACTAGCGTTGGCCCGGTCTTCTGTCGCTGTCGCCGCTGCCTTCTGCTTCTTTCTTCTTTCTTCTCCCGATGTTGACCTGGGAAACTATACATTGCTGCACTCAAAAGTTGCAAAGACCACCATTTTATTCCATAGGGAATGGGTCTTCAAACTACGGCCCTCCAGTTGTTCAGGAACTACATTTCCCATCATGCCTAGTCATGTCTGTGAATGTCAGAGTTTTACAATGCCTCATGGGATTTGTAGTTCTGCAACAGCTGGAGGGCCGTAGTTTGAGGATCCCTGCCATAGGGTGTCTGCTAAAACAATATATATAATGCTTGAGGGTTCTGAGTAAGCTGCAGCTCCAATAGCCCCTATGTTAATCCGGCCCTGCCCAGTCCTAAGAGGCAGCAAGACGAAGTGCATCTATACAAGCCGGGGTGGATATACAGTCAGGTCCATAAATATTGGGACATCGACAAAATTCGAATCTTTTTGGCTCTATACACCACCACAATGGATTTGAAATGAAACGAACAAGATGTGCTTTAACTGCAGACCTTCAGCTTTAATTGGAGGGTATTTACATCCAAATCAGGTGAACAGTGTATATGTGCCTCCCACTTTTTAAGGGACCAAAAGTAATGGGACAGATTAACAATCATCCATCGAAATTTCACTTTTTATTACTTGGTTGCAAATCCTTTGCAGTCTATTACAGCCTGAAGTCTGGAATGGATAGACATCACCAGACACCGGGCTTCATCCCTGGTGATGCTCTGCCAGGCCTCTACTGCAACTGTCCTCAGTTCCTGCTTGTTCTTGGGGCATTTTCTCTTCAGTTTTGTCTTCAGCAAGTGAAATGCATGCTCAATCGGATTCAGGTCAGGTGATTGACTTGGCCATTGCATAACATTCCACTTCTTTCCCTTTACCACTTGGCGCCCGGGCTATAGCCGAAAGACGGCTTCAGCGCGGACGCTCCCTGCCGGGAGGACGTCCCTTGACGTCCTCCTGTTTACTTCCGCAATGCGCGCTCCTGAGAGCGCACATCGGGGACGTTTTGTGCTGGCTGTGTCCCTTGGACACAGCCAGTCACAGATCGCTGTAAACGGCCAATCACAGTGGCCGTTTACAGCGCGATCGGCGTGTCCAATGAGAGACGATCTCATATGTAAACATACGAGATCATCTCTCATCGCCGCTCTCCCTCCTCACACAGACAGCGTGTGAGGAGGGAGAGATGAACCGCTGCAGCGGTAGGTAAAAAAATAAAGTGCCAATCTGTCCCCACTGCATCTGTCCCCACTGCCACCTGTCCCCAGTGCCACCTGTCCCCAGTGCCATTTGTCCCCAGTGCCACCTGACCCCAGTGCCACGTATAGGTGCCATCTGTCATCAGTGCCACGTGTCATCAGTGCCACATAGTGCCATCTGTCATCAGTGCCATATCATTGTCACGTGTCATCAGTGCCACATATTAGTGCCATCTGCCATCAGTGCCACGTATCAGTGCCATCTGTCATCAGTGCCACCTGTCAGTGTCACGTGCCATCTGTTATCAGTGTCACGTGTCATCAATGCCACGTATCAGTGCCATCTGTCATTAGTGTCATGTGTCAGTGCCATCTGTCATCAGTGCCACGTATTAGTGCCATCTGTCATCAGTGCCACGTATAAGTGCTATCTGTCATCAGTGCCACATATTAGTGCCATCTGTCATCAGTGTCACGTGTCATCAGTGCCCCGTATTAGTGGCATCTGTCATCAGTGCCACATCAGTGTCACGTGTGATCAGTGCCACGTATCAGTGCCATCTGTCATCAGTGCCACGTCAGTGTCACGTGTCATTGTCCTGGTGCTCCAGGGCCTTCAAAAGTGTAATAGGTATTACACTGGATAGGAGGGGGGTTAAGGTGCCCAGTAAGCAAGTGGTTGAAAAACTCTTTGGTTGCTTTGCAGTATGCTTCGGGTCATTGTCGATCTGCACTGTGAAGTGCCGTCCAATGAGTTCTGAAGCATTTTGCTGAATATGAGCAGATAATATTGCCCGAAACACTTCAGAATTCATACAGATGCATTTTGGAATGATTGGTAAACTACAATATATAACACTTTTGGCTTTGGGATTATTACTGCTTTAATAAGCCTCAATGTTCCATAACTCCCTCCCACGCCTGCACTGCTTCTGGGCATTGCAGCACACAGAGCATCCACATTCCGGGCCTATGTGGGCTTACAATAGAAGCGGCCTGCAGTGCCTTGAAAAAGTATTCATACCCCTTGAAATTTTCCACATTTTGTCATGTTACAACCAAAAATGTAAATGTATTTTATTGGGATTTTATGTGAAAGACCAACACAAAGTGGCACATAATTGTGAAGTGGAAGGAAAATGATAAATGTTTTTTTAACATTTCTTTACAAAAAAAATGTGAAAAGTGTGGGGGGCATTTGTATGGCGCCCCCCGGAGTCAATACTTTGTAGAACCGCCTTTCACTGCAATTACAGCTGCAAGTCTTTTTGGGGATGTCTCTACCAGCTTTGCACATCTAGAGAGGGACATTTTCGCCCATTCTTCTTCTTTGCAAAATATCTCAAGCTCTGTCAGATTGGATGGAGAGCGTCTGTGAACAGCAATTTTCAAGTCTTGCCACAGATTCTCAATGTGATTTAGGTCTGGACTGTGACTGGGCCATTCTAACACATGAATATGCTTTGATCTAAACCATTCCATTGTAGCTCTGGCTTTATGTTTCGGGTCGTTGTCCTGCTGGAAGGTGAACCTCCGCCCCAGTCTCAAGTCTTTTGCAGACTCTAATGCCGCGTACACACGATCGGAATTTTAGCCAGCAAAAGACTGATGAGAGCTTTTCATCGGAAAATGCGACCGTGTGTATGCTGCATCGGACTTTTGCTGGCCGAATTTCGGCCAGCAAAAGTTTGATAGCATGTTCTCAATTTTTCGGGAATTCGGAAATTCAAAAAAAAAATCAAGTCGACGCATGCTCGGAAGCATTGAACTTCATTTTTCTCGGCTCGTCGTAGTGTTTTACGTCACCGCGTTCTTGACCGTCGGAATTTCGGGGTGACCGTGTGTAGGCAAGACCGCTTGAGCGCGATTCTGTTGGAATTCCATCAGAAAAACCTTCGGAGTTCATTCCGACGAAAAAAAAACGGTCGTGTGTACAGGGCATAATAGGTTTTCTTCCGAGATTGCCCTGTATTTGGCTCCAGTCATCTTCACATCAACTCTGACCAGCTTCCCTGTCCTTGCTGAAGAAAAGCATCCCCACAACATGATGATACCACCACCATGTTTCACAGTGGGGATGGTGCGTTCAGGGTGATGTGCAGTGTTAGTTTTCTGCCACACATAGCGTTTTGCTTTTAGGCCAAAAAGTACAATTTTGGTCTCATCTGAGCAGAGCACCTTCTTCCACATGTTTGCTGTGTCCCCCACATGGCTTCTCACAAACTGCAAACAGGACTTCTTATGGCTTTCTTTCAACAATGTCTTTCTTCTTGTCACTCTTCCATAAAGACCAGATTTGTGGAGTCCACGACTAATAGTTGTCCTGTGGACAGATTCTCCCACCTGAGCTGTGGATCTCTGCAGCTCCTCTGGAGTTACCATGGACCTCTTGGCTGCTTCTCTGAGAGAAGTATGTTCTCTCCCCCCCCCCCCCCCCCCCCCCCATCATACTTACCTAGGTGGATGCAGCATCGGTCCGATACTACATATGTCCGGTGCCCCGAGAACCGAGCCACCGAACATCGCCAATGGCTCGGTTCTCAGGGCTCCCTGAGCAGAGAGCAGCTGCCTGTCAGTCAGCAGCTCTCCTGCTCTGCTCCTCTACGCTCACTGGAGCGTTGAGCCGTGAAGGGGCAGGGAGCAGCCATCTCAGCGGCTTGCTGAGAGGCTGAGATGGCTATCAGTCAAGGCACCTGGTGGATCCAGACTCCCACATTTAGGCTGACACGGTGTCAGTGATTTGTGTGACATCAACAGAGAGTGGACTTCAGACAGCTCTCTGCTGAAACCGGGGCACAGGAGTGCAAAACAAATTGCACTCCTGTGCCCCATAGGAGAAGCCCAGCCAAACGAGCTCAGGCTGGACTTCTCCTTTAACCACTTCAGCCCCGGACCAATTTGCAGCTAAAGGACCAGGCCCCTTTTTGCAATTCGGCACTGCGTCGCTTTAACTAACAATTGCGCGGTCGTGCGATGTGGCTCCAAAACAAAATTGGCGTCCTTTTTTTCCCACAAATAGAGCTTTCTTTTGGTGGTATTTGATCGCCCCTGCGGTTTTTATTTTTTGCGCTATAAACAAAAATAGAGCGACAATTTTGAAAAAAATGCAATATTTTTTTACTTTTTGCTATAATAAATATCCCAAAAAAATATATAAAAAAACATTTTTTTTCCTCAGTTTAGGCCGATACGTATTCTTCTACATATTTTTGGTAAAAAAAATCGCAATTAGCGATTATTGATTAGTTTGCGCAAAAGTTATAGCGTTTACAAAATAGGGGATAGTTTTATAGCATTTATTAATATTTTTTTTTTTATTAGTAATGGCGGCGATCAGCGATTTTTATTGTGACTGCGACATTTTGGCGGACACATCGGACATTTTTGACACATTTTTGGGACATTTGTCATTTATACAGCAATCAGTGCTATTTAAATAGCACTGATTCCTATGTAAATGACAGTTGTAGTTAGGGGGTTAACCACTAGGGGGCGGGGAGGAGTCAGTGTGACGTGTTGTGGTTTTTTTTTTTACAGTAGGGGGGCGTGGCTGTACGTGTGACGTCATTGATCGGCGTTCCCGATGACAGGGAACCGCCGATCACTGACAGTCAGTGAAGGAAGCGCGGGGAGAGGTTTGTTTACATAGACCTCTCCCCGTTCTTCCGCTCCGTAACCCGATCGCGGGATACCAGCGGCGATCGGGTCCGCTGGTCCCGCGGCCGGGGTCACGGAGCTCCCGACCGGGTCGCGAGCGCGCCGCTAGCGGCGCGCGCGCGACCCACGGGCAGGCACATGCACGATCACGTACAGGTACGTGATTCTGCCTGCCCGAGCCATTCTGCTGACGTATATATGCAGTGGCCGGTCGGGAAGCGGTTAATGCTCTCCTTGCCCGGCCGGTCAGTTTAGGTGGACGGCCATGTCTTGGTAGGTTTGCAGTTGTGCCATACTCTTTCCATTTTCAGATGATGGATTAAACAGAGCTCCGTGAGATGTTCAAAGCTTGGGATTTTTATTTTTTTTTTTTTTAGCCTAACCCTGCTTTATACTTCTCCACAACTTGTGTGTCTACAACAAAAGTGGGCCTATGTGGGCCTACTCCAAAAGTGGGCCAATGCCTAGAAGTGGGTCTACTCCAGAACTGGATAAATAAAGAACCATCCAGCGCTCAGTCCAAAGAACTTCCCCCAGGGACTATGGTAAGTAATGGTTTCAACAACGCAGCCCTCCTCAGACTGGGCAAGCTTCAGGAAACTGTTGAAGCATACATAAATGGGCACAAACACCTAGTGCATTCCCACCAAAACATTTTCATTTAAAAAAAACAACAATGGTGTTTTACTCACAAATGTAGAATAAGTTCAAGCTCTCCAAATGCACAGCTCCGGCAGGTGAGACATGCATCTCATCCGATGACACACAGTGGAAAAGCTTGCGCGTTTCAGGGGACAGACCCCCTTCCTCAGAGCTAGCCCAACCAAGCAGTGAACTACCATCCCACTCAACGAGAAAATGCGCGAGAGCACCCTTAACCCTCTTACCGGTTAAACACCAATCCCCTCAGAGATTGTTGGTTGGGCTATCTCTGAGGAAGGGGATCTGTCCCCCAAAACGTGTAAGATTTTCCACCATGTGGCATTGGGTGAGATACCCGTCTCACCTGCTGAAGCTGTGCATTTGACAAGCTTGATTTTATCCTACCTTTGTGAGTATAACACTGTTGTGTGTTTTTAAGAAATGGTTTTGCAAACTAGGCATTTGCGCTCTCTTGTGTATGTTTTCACTACTCCAGAACTGGGCCTACAACAGAAGAGGGGCTATGCTAGAACTGAGCCCATGTGGGCCTACACCAAAAATGGACCTACAACAAAACTAGGCCTATGGCTTGGGTTGCCACCTCATCCCTTTAAACCTGAACACATATGATTTACACAGGTTCTGAGGCCAATTTAATGCAGATAAGGCACCAAGTGAGTTTAATTAATTATTAATCATACCTGAATGTTATGCAATACAATACAATAGTTGTGCAACCAGTTGTCGATGTCAGCAGTCCCAACAGACTCGGAGCCGTTCCTTAACCACTTCGCGCCCGCGCTATAGCCGAAAGACGGCTGCAGCGCGGACGCTCCCTGCAGGGAGGACGTCCCTGGACGTCCTACTGTTTACTTCCCTAATGCGCGCTCCTGAGAGCTCCTGAGAGCGCGCATCGGGGAAGTTCTGTGCTGGCCGTGTCCGTCGGACACAGCCAGTCACAGATCGCTGTAAACGGCCAATCACAGCGGCCGTTTACAGCGCGATCGGCGTGTAAACATATGAGATCATCTCTCAGCGGCGCTCTCCCTCCTCACACAGAGACAGCGTGTGAGGAGGGAGAGATGAACGGCTGCAGCAGCTGTGAGTAAAAAAAATAAATAAAAAAAAATAAAGTGCGATCTATCCCCGCTGCCATCTGTCCCTGCTGCCATCTGTCTCCAGTGCCACCTGTCCCCAGTGCCACCTGTCCCCAGTACCACCTACCTGTCCCCAGTGCCATGTATAAGTGCCATTTGTCATCAGTACCACGTCAGTGCCACGTGTCATCAGTGCCATCTGTCATCAGTGCCATATCAGTGTCACGTGTCATCAGTGCCACATATTAGTGCCATCTGTCATCAGTGCCACGTATCAGTGCCATCTGTCATCAGTGCCACCTGTCAGTGTCACGTGCCATCTGTAATTAGTGTCACGTGTCATCAATGCCACGTATCAGTGCCATCTGTCATCAGTGTCACGTGTCATCAGTGCCACCTCTTATCATATATCATATATGTGGAAAAAAAAATTAAAAATAAAAAAATAATTCACTTTGCAAAGAATTGTGGGAAAAAAATGACATCAAAAACCTCACTATGCCTCTTACTAAATACCTTGGAATGTCTACTTTCAAAAAAGGGGTCATTTGGGGGGTATTTGTACTTTCCTGGCTTGTTCGGGTCACAAGAAATGAGGTAGGCCACCAGTACATCAGATGTGATCAATTTTGTATAATTCGCACCACAGTTTGTAGACTCTCTAACTTTCACAAAGACCAAATAATAACCACTAATTTGGGTTATTTTTACCAAAGATATGTAGCAGTATAAATTGTGGCCAAAATGTATGAAGAAAAATTAACAATTTGCTAAATTTTATCATAAAAACAAAAAAGAAAAATTAGTTTTTTTTTCAAAATTTTCGGTATTTTTTCATTTATAGCGCACAAAATAAAAAACCCAGGAGGTGATCAAATACCACCAAAAGAAAGCTCTATTTGTGGAGAAAAAAAGGACAAAAAATTAATTTCAGTACAGTGTTGCATGACTGAGTAATTGTCATTCAAAATGTGAGAGCAGCGAAAGCTGAAAATTGGGCTGGGCAGGAAGGGGGTTTAAGTGCCCAGTAAGCAAGTGGTTAAGAGGCCAATTTATAGAATTCCTGTTCCCTCCCATCTCCAGTAGCTACAGAAAAGGTTATGTAGGAAGGCGAAGGGAGGGGACAGAGGAGCTAGGCCAGCACAGACAGTAATTAGATGCCATGTGGCCTTTTCCTTCTTTATGCCTTTCAGTTTGTTTCAGTATTTAAAATGGAACACAGCCCCGGCTTTTCTCCATTTGGTACAGTCTCCATTTTCTGACATGTTGCAGGTGAATACTTCAGGAAATGTTGTATGTCCCATGATGACTTGCAGATACAATGCTGTTGCAGGGTGGAAGCTAAACTCCAGGCAAACGGTTAAATACACAGATGAAATCCATATACAGCATCCATTTTTTCTGTCCAGCGGTTTGTATTTCTGTCTATCCAGTCTTGAGATTGACATACAGCATCTCACAAAAGTAAGTACACCCCTCACATTTTTGTAAATATTTTCTTCTGTCTTTTCATGTGACAACACTGAAGAAATGACACTTGTCTACAACGTAAAGTAGTGAGTGTACAGCTCGTATAACAGTGTACATTTGCTGTCCTCTCAAAATAACTCAACACACAGCCATTAATGTCTAAACCGCTGGCAACAAAAGTGAGTACACCCCCTAAGTGAAAATGTCCAAATTGGGCCCAATTAGCCATTTTCCCTCCCCGGTGTCATGTGACTCGTTAGTGTTACAAGGTCTCAGGTGTGAATGGGGAGCAGGTGTGTTAAATGTGGTGTTATCGCTCTCACTCTCTCATACTGGTCACTGGAAGTTCAACATGGCACCTCATGGCAAAGATCGCTCTAAGGATCTGAAAAAAATAATTGTTGCTCTACATAAAGATGACCTAGGCCAGTGATGGTGAACCTTGACACTCCAGATGTTTTGGAACTACATTTCCCACGATGCTCATGCGCTCTGCAGTGTTGTTGAGCATCATGGGAAATGTAGTTCCAAAACATCTGGGGTGCCAAGGTTCGCCATCACTGACCTAGGCTATAAGAAGATTGCCAAGACCTTGAAACTGAGCTGCAGCACGTTGGCCAAGACCATACAGCGGTATAACAGGACAGGTTCCACTCAGAACAGACCTCATCATAATCGACCAAAGAAGTTGAGGGCACGTGCTCAGCGTCATATCCAGAGGTTGTCTTTGGGAAATAGACATATGAGTGCTGCCAGCATTGCTGCAGGAGGTTGAAGGGGTGGGGGGTCAGCCTGTCAGTGCTCAGACCATACGCCGCACACTGCATCAAATTGGTCTGCATGGCTGTCATCCCAGAAGGAAGCCTCTTCTAAAGATGATGCACAAGAAAGCCTGCAAACAGTTTGCTGAAGACAAGCAGACTAAGGAGATGGATTACTGGAACCATGTCCTGTGGTCTGATGAGACCAAGATAAACTTATTTGGTGTCAGATGGTGACAAGCGTGTGTGGGGGCAACCAGGTGAGGAGGACAAAGACAAGTGTGTCTTGTCTACAGTCAAGCATGGTGGTGGGGGTGTCATGGTCTGGGGCTGCATGAGTGCTGCCGGCACTGGGGAGCTACAGATCATTGAGGGAACCATGAATGCCAACATATACTGTGACATACTGAAGCAGAGCATGATCCCCTCCCTTCAGAGACTGGGCCGCAGGGCAGTATTCCAACATAACGACCCCAAACACACCTCCAAGATGACCCCTGCCTTGCTAAAGAAGCTGAGGGTAAAGGTGATGGACTGGCTAAGCATGTCTCCAGACCTAAACCCTATTGATCATCTGTGGGACATCCTCAAACGGAAGGTGGAGGAGCACAAGGTCTCTAACATCCACCAGCTCCGTGATGTCATCATGGAGGAGGGGAAGAGGACTCCAGTGACAACCTGTGAAGCTCTGGTGACCTCCATGCCCAAGAGGGTTAAGGCAGTGCTGGAAAATAATGGTGGCCACACAAAATAGACATTTTGGGCACAATTTGGACATTTTCACTTAGGGGTGTACTCACTTTTTTGTTGCCAGCAGTTTAGACATTAATGGCTGTGTGTTGAGTTATTTTGAGGGGACAGCAAATGTACACTGTTATACAAGCTGTACACTCACTACTTTACATTGTAGACAAGTGTCATTTCTTCAGTGTTGTCACATGAAAAGTAATAATAAAATATATACAAAAATGTGAGATACTGTAGCTCTGTCGAACAGCTAGGTGACTTTCCTCTGTTACAGTGAAACCAGTGGTTCTCAACCACGGGGCCACAGCCTCCCTGTTGTTGGGGCACTTTCACCCCCTTCCTTTCCTAGACCATTTTTCAGCTTTCAGCGCTCTCGCACTTTCACTGACAATTGCGCGGTCGTGCTACGCTGTACCCAAATTAAATTTTTATAATTTTGTTCGCACAAATAGAGCTTTCTTTTGGTGGTATTTATTCACGACTCGGTTTTTTATTTTTTGCGATATAAGCGAAAAAAAATAGCAGAAATTTCGAAAAACAACAATATTTTCTTTATTCCATTTTAAAAGAAATCCAATAAAATCTAATTTTGTCATAAATTTAAGCCAAAATGTATTCTGCTACATGTTTTTGGTAAAAAAAAAATCCAGTTAAGTGTATAATAATTGGTTTGTGTGATCATGGACAGATGTACGCAAATGATGATGTGCGCAGGTGATCACGGACATATGTGTGCAAATAATCATTGGGATATGTCATTTTACTGTTATACATGTGGGGGACAACATGTGTGTTTACTGTGTGTTTTACATGTGTGGTGTGTTTAGACCAGACTGGTGATCAGTGAGTAAAAAGCTGTTAAAAAAAAAAAAACAGCTCATTGTCACTGATCACCAGCCGGCTGCAGAGATCTGCTCTCCTCTCCTCAGCGACCACTTCTGTGTGAGGAGAGGAGAGCCTATTGCCTAGCAACCGGCAGTTTGTTTACATCACATGACAGCCGTGATTGGACATGGCCGTCATGTGATCAGGAGGGCCAATCACAGAGCCCTCATGCCGATCCAAGATGCGCCGTGTCCGGGTGACACGAGCGCATCGGGATCCCGCCGCTGCGTGGAAACGTGCGTGATCCCGCTCCTTCTGAGGGACGTTCCTGAACGTCCATTCAGAAGGAGAGATAGCCCACCCGGCCGTTTATGTGCAGTGGCCGGGTGGGAAGTGGTTAATATGTATTGTCACAGTGCCTCCCAGTGTTAGATCTCCTGCAGCCCGCTCTAAAGAGCGGACTGGGGCAGACTGACGCCAGGTGAGACCCGTTTTGGTAGTGGAAAGCTTCCTGAGGTTGCAGAGAAGTGTTTGCAGAGTGGGGATATGTCCGCCAGCGAAGGGCCCCTGTGCAATGCACAGACGATTGTCTGTGGGGGGGGGTGGGATGTGTTCACTCTGCAAAAACATTATCGGTTATGGGGGGGATGTAAAATTGCGTCGCTGTGTGTGTCTGATCAACACATGGGGAGTCTATGGCTGGTCTCGGCAGATAATCTCCTATCCTCAGGAATGGTAGTATAATCCGGGGGTTTGATCGTAATCTACCCGTCAATCACTGCCAATTTGGGGCTTGGATAAGATGACCAGATTTTTTAAAATTAAATCCGGGGACATATTTTTTTTTTACTAGCAATGGCGGCAATCAGCGACTCTCTGCCCATCGCTACTTGCCGCCCGCCTCACAGCCTGTCAAGTCTTATGCCCCGTACACACGGTCGGAATTTCCGATGGAAAATGTCCTATCGGACCATGTTGTCGGAAAATCCGACCGTGTGTGGGCTCCATCGGACTTTTTCCGTCTGAAAAAATTTGAGATCCTGCTCTCAAATTTTCCGACAAAGTCCGATCGGACTTTTTCCGATCGTGTGTAGAGAATTCTGACGGACAAAGTGCCACGCATGCTCAGATCAAAATTTTACGAGACCAAAGCTATTGGCTACTAGCCTCTACGTAGTTCCGTCGTAGGCAACGAACGTCACCACGTTCAGAATGATCGGATTTTCCAACAACTTTGTCCGACCGTGTGTATGCAACACCAGTGTCGGACAAAATCCTTCGGAAAAAATCCAATGGATTTTGTGGT
Organism: Lithobates sylvaticus; assembly: GCA_028564925.1. NCBI lineage: Eukaryota > Metazoa > Chordata > Amphibia > Anura > Ranidae > Lithobates > Lithobates sylvaticus. The sequence goes on along the minus strand of CM053026.1, from coordinate 32,418,009 downwards.
CAGAATTTCCGACCGTGTGTACGGGGCATAACTCCTTGGGCCCCGGGTACTACTGGGTGGGGAGCGGAGGAAGATCACTCCGCCAGGGAAGGCAAGGAGTTAAGCAGGCAGGCAGCTGGCTGTGACTTGAGCCAAAAGGCAGAAGAACATGCGAGCGGAGCTGGATGGGCATGCACCTGAAAATTAAGAAATATTCCCTCCGCTCCGACCAGCGCATGATCATAAGAAAGGTGCACAGATAATGGAAAGAAATGCACCCCCTCTAAGCTAGTAGGAGCGGCAGAGGAGGGGGTGTGTAATTCAGAATTTTCTTTTTTTTAATTCTGCACTGACTGTCTTTGAAATTGCCCCAGCCCCTGTTCAAATACAATCTGGGGACAGACTTGGTCCAGGGACGGTGTCCTCAATCCGGGGACTGTCCCCAGAAACCGGGGATGTCTGGTCACCCTAGGCTTGTAAGAATCGACCAGGCCCTGGTCCATCTAAGGTTGAGACTCAATGAGTTGGAGGACTATTACTGAATGTGATTGGGCAAGGACAGAGAAGCAGCAAACCAAAGAGCTCATCCCTCTGCTCTCCCCTCATTTTATCATGTTTCACATGCAAATCAACACAACAGATTGGCTGCTAGCGTTGTCCTTTCCTCTCCCAGTCTGAGTGCTTCTATGCAGATTCAGATGCCAAACCAGATTTGAAAAAAATAAAAAAAATAAATAAAAAAAAGAACATTAATTAGCGTTTCTTATACAGCAAACTGCCATAACATTATCGCCACTGACAGGTAATACGCTATAGCCCTCATTTGGATAATAGAAGTGTCTTGGCACTGTTGAGACACAATTTCCTGCTTGTGCGCAATGACGTCATGAAGCCCCAGCCCCAAACTATCCCTGTTCTGGGTTCCCAGGCCTGTACACCTGCTCTGCCAGTTATGAGTGGTCCCCAACATCCCTGTGCCAAATTCCCAGGTCTGTACACCTGCTGTACCCTTTACGAGGGGTTCCCACCATCCCCAAGCTGAGTTCCTGGGTCAGTACACCTGCTGTGCCCATTATGAGGAGTTCCCACCATCCCCAAGGTAAATTGCCGGGTCTGTACACCCGCTGTGCCCATTATGAGGAGTTCCCACCATCCCTAAGCCGAGTTCCCGGGTCTGTACACCTGATGTGCCCATTATGAGGAGTTCCCACCATCCCTAAGCCGAGTTCCCGGGTCTGTAAACCTGATGTGCCCATTATGAGGAGTTCCCACCATCCCTAAGCCGAGTTCCCGGGTCTGTACACCCGGCGTGCCCATTATGAGGAGTTCCCACCATCCCTAAGCCGAGTTCCCGGGTCTGTACACCCGATGTGCCCATTATGAGGGGTTCCCACCATCCCTAAGCCGAGTTCCCGGGTCTGTAACCCGATGTGCCCATTATGAGGAGTTCCCACCATCCCCAAGCCGAGTTCCTGGGTCTGTAAACCTGATGTGCCCATTATGAGGAGTTCCCACCATCCCTAAGCCGAGTTCCCGGGTCTGTACACCTGATGTGCCCATTATGAGGAGTTCCCACCATCCCTAAGCCGAGTTCCCGGGTCTGTACACCTGATGTGCCCATTATGAGGGGTTCCCACCATCCCTAAGCTGAGTTCCCGGGTCTGTAAACCTGATGTGCCCATTATGAGGAGTTCCCACCATCCCTAAGCCGAGTTCCCGGGTCTGTACACCCGCCGTGCCCATCATGAGAGGTTCCCACCATCCCACTGAACAGAAGAGACAGATTGTCTGTCTGCAACATATACATCTTCAGAACACTTATTCCCGTGAAACAACCACCAAAAGTCTTTGTAAATTTCCATTTTAATGAAAATATTTGAACATGTCTTAAGTTACAGAATATTAAAACAACTGAAAGAATACCAGAGGAGGAGGATGATTAATCAAATTTTTTTTTTTTTTTTTAAATAAAACACTAACAGAAATCGCCCGCCTGGTTTTTGCGCCAAACGGCGCTCGCGTTTAATCCCACAAGCCTTGCATAGCAAAACATCATGTGACCAAAACAAAAAAAAGGGGGGAAACGGAAGCACTCGGGTCAAAATGGACTGAACAGAGTCAGAGTGAGTTTAAACATGATTCTCTGAACTTGTCTGATCTCAGGGATGTATATGGAGGAGATTATGGGGAGGTCCCATCAGGCTTTGCTCATGGCCATTCATTCCGATTCTCCAGACTGGTCCTGTTCCCAGAGATGTGTTTGCAGGGGGACTATTGGACTTCCCATCATGATTTGCTCATGGCCATTCATTAAAAAGATAACACATCTTTTGGCACACAGTGAAAGAGGACAAACGTCACCTGCTTAAAAAAAATAAAAATAAATGCCTTGGCATATCTAAAAAAGGTGGGCGCTTCTTAAAAAGAGAACCTGTACTTTGCCTGTAGAGGGCAAAATAAGAAGTTCCTTTTACTGGAGGCAAATCAGTACCCTGTACTACTGGGTAGGGGTGGTGCATGTGTCCAGTACTGCTATAGGTTATGATTTTTAAATCGATTTCCACCAATTCCTAAAAAAAAAAATTTTTGCTTCCTCCTTATCCCCTTCAGTGCTTTATACTGGCATAGCTGAGTAATGGCCACACCCCCCATGTGCACTCAAACACATGTATAGAGTAGGAGAAAGACAGGGGGTGTGTCTACCCAGTGGGGAAGGGGGCGTGTCTTGGACCTGGTCTGCTAGATTACAGGAGGGCTCTTGACAGTGTGGCCAGACTCCAACGCCTATTGGACTGCACAGTCATGCAAGCTGGAGATTGGCACTATAAAAAAGGGAAGTTGGTTTCCGAGCATGCGTCGGAATTTTGCGTGTCGGAATTTCCAATAGAAAGTTTTTCCGTCTGAAAAATTAAGAACAGGCTCTCAATCTAAAGTCCGTCAAAAATGCTGACAGAAAAAGACCTATGGGCATACACACGGTTGGAAAATCCGATGAAAAGAAGAAGAAAACACATACATATTGAAGTCCAACTCCAGCTAACAAATTGTAAGCTACTGGAGCAACAGTTTAAAACCATATGAATAAAAACCAACCATTCTAAGCACCCCTGGCAGTGTTATATGGTTTGTCCTAACACTGTCACTATTACTGGACAGCTTGGCCTGGTACAAAAAGTGGAAAAACTGATCTACTGGCAGGATCAACCGGTGATAACACTGCAAAATTTTTAGACAGGTCCTCTTCCACAGTAACCATAAATTATGGGATAAAAAAAAAGGACAACTAAAAATATAAAAAAAAAAACGGGCAAGTTAAAAAATATATGTACAGGCCACATACATTGCCTTCTGCGCAACATTCGCCTATAACCTCAGTGCCCAATCTGCAGCCTAGGGGCTGCATGTGGCCCTTTTATCACTTTCTGCGCTTCTGTTGCTTACTCTGGCCAGTGATGGAAAAATATTCTTTAGACTGGTTTCTAGTAGTTAAAATTTTGTTTTAACTTATTGTTGTCCATCCCTTTTCTATTTTTTTTTTTTTTTTTATATAATGGACCTTGCATATAGAAAGCACAAGTGTGGAGGCATGGATTTGTTAAGGGGCTGCAATAGTGATCTTAGCAGTCTCATGTATTGTGTCTCCAGTCTCGGGCCATCTACCCGTAGCGCGCGCCCAGTCTCGGGCCATCTACCCGTAGCGCGCGCCCAGTCTCGGGCCATCTACCCGTAGCGCGCGCCCAGTCTCGGGCCATCTACCCGTAGCGCGCGCCCAGTCTCGGGCCATCTACCCGTAGCGCGCGCCCAGTCTCGGGCCATCTACCCGTAGCGCGCGCCCAGTCTCGGGCCATCTACCTGTAGCGCGCGCCCAGTCTCGGGCCATCTACCCGTAGCGCGCGCCCAGTCTCGGGCCTTCTCCCGTAGCGCGCGCCCAGTCTCGGGCCTTCTCCCGTAGCGCGCGCCCAGTCTCGGGCCTTCTCCCGTAGCACGTTTCCAGTAGCACGTCTCCAGTCTTGGGCCATCTCCTGTAGCACATCTACAGTCTCTAACCATCTCTTGTATTGGGTCTGCAGTCTCTGGCCATCTCCTGTAGTACATTTGCAGTCTTTGATAATTGCCTGTAGCATGTCTGCAATCTGACAGCTTTCACCAACTATTATGTGCAACCCTTTGGGGATGTCAGGGGCCACATTGAGGCCCCATATGTCAAGTAAGTTGACCACCACTGGTCTACATCTACTAAAAAGGAAAAGTACTTTAACCCTAGAATTTTATCACCATAGCTATCCTAGTCATATTCACTCAGCTATTTGCACTGTACTGGGCTTGTTTAATGTGGCAGTGGTTTGCAACAAACAATAATAACCAGTCAGGACAATGAAAGGTGGTCTCCAATTGGCTGCTATGAGTTAATGCACTCAGCATGTTGACCTGTGTCCTATAGAATTGGGTACGATTGGCCTTATTGGATAAGTCAGCGATGAGCAAAGGATGGTAAACCCCTAGTGACTAATGAGATTTTAGCGTTCGTCAGTGTTTTAATTGGTTGTTTGGACTGATGCCATTTGCCCGGCATTCGTCGCGCATGAAAAGCGGCGGCTCTACCTCATCAACATTCTCGGCACACACAAAAAGCTAGAAGAAGTCGGATAAATTTCCATTTCTCTTAACGTTATCGCTCTACACTGGGCGCCCAGAATATGCGGCCCCCGCCATAATAATTCAGGTACATCGTGGTAAAATAATTAGTACAAACGGACAAGCGATTCAGAAAAAAAGATCTCTTCTCGGCTTCGGCTAAAAGAACTGGAGCGGGCCAGCAGATAGAGGTGTGGACATAAGAAGAGCGGCTGCCATTTTTAACATTTCCCCTCTGCAAGAGAAACGAGTGCGCCAACCACTCCAGAGGCTGGGGGGGGGGGGGGTAGGTAGCAGGGGGTGAGGGTAATAAATAAGGTGTGTGATCTGAGGAGATGGAGGGGTACAGTCTATAGGAGGACGCTCAGCCCATCGGTGTCCTCCCTAGTGCTCCTGTCCTCAAATCCGCGGGGAGTATTTGGGGTTTTTGGGCGCTTCCGTGAAGGATTTGAGTTCATAGGGGATGCCAGTGTCCACCTCGATGGATTTGCGGGAGAAGAGTAAGCGAATGTCTTCGTTGAGGTAAATCTTCCCGGATTTCGACCGCTGAAACCTGGAGAAAAATAAATAAAGTACACAGAACGTTAGTGATCAGTGGAAAACCTCTACTGGGAGACAAAATATGGAGGCTGTCGATCAAAGATGGTCGCATATACACTTCCAGTTCTCACGACATACAACCCAGAGCTACACAACCAATCGGTTCCCCGGATGAAGACACGCGACGTGTCGTAACGCGTAGGGAGTCAGACGAACGCTGAGAGGTGACGTAAAAAGGCGCTGAGAACGCCAAGCTGCTATTTTTTCACTTGTTTGCCTACCTTTTAACATTTTACTGGAAGAGTCCAATTTTTAAAACATTAATAAATGAGTCAAGCCCCTGTTTAACAAACTACACTAGTGGAGGCTTCTCTTTCTCTTTTCCTTCCCCCCCTGATTTTGCCATGACGACACTTGAGCAATACAGGACACAGATGTGAAAGATTTTTTTAAAAGGGAAAGACATCACTGGCACCATTTATAATATATACTTGGACACTAGGATGCCCACAGAAGTATTTGAATACTTCCTTTGAAGCGAGATATGATTTAGATCTGAGGCAGGGCCAGATTTCCCACAAGGCCAGCCCTCGGGGCGGCAGTGGTACGGGGCGGCCCCCGCACTAACATATGTCCGCAGCCTCTGTCTACCTCCTGTAGTATGTGCGCAACCTCTGACCATCTCTTGTCTTTTATCATGTCTGCAGTCTCTGAGGGAATCCTAAAAAGGAGTCAAGAGTGGGAGCGCCACCGGGATGGGGGTTACGGGAAGAGACAGACATGTGTGGACTGTGGAGAGGAGACTATAGAATAAAACCAGAGCCACCAAGCCGGAGACGTCTGACTGAGCCCTGCACGGTGCACCTGAGAGGAGGTCAGTGACAGCGCCGCCAGGCCAGTCTGAGGTCTATTGTAGCAGTCATCGATAAAGGACGAGAATGGTGGTGTGTGTGTGTGGGTGGTGTGTGTGTGTGGGTGGGTGTGTGGCATTGAAGGACCCGGCCTTGGGGCGGCAAAGGGAGTAAATCCTGGCCTGAGGTGAGAGTTCCGAGAGACCAGAATACGGAAGAAAAAAATAAATAAAAAATAGATGATATTCCCCATTATCAATAACATTTATCCATCTTTAAAGCAATATTCAGGAATTATTTGAATACCATTTGAGATTTTATATATATATATATATATATATATATATATATATATATATATATATATATATATATATATATATTTTTTTATCATATATTATATATATATATATGACACTGGTCACTTTATATATTTGGTTTTCTTTGCAATTGGCACTTTATATATACTTGTCACTTTTTTGATTCAAATTCCTTGATTGACCCTTATTGGATCACCATCTGGAATCTTCACAGCATTACACTTTATTTTGTTTTTAGAGAGTTAACTCTCTCCAACCACTACTATATATTTATTATTGCGCGAAATTACCTATTTTATCTTCTGGGAAATGCTAGTTCTCCGACTGTCAGCCTGATTAAAGGGCTTCAATGACATCAACAACTTTAATAGTGGCCCCACCAACCCGTCATTGCTTCCCTTTTTTTTTTTATTCTATTTAGCTGTCGGGAATGAAAACAAGAGATAGACCCTTGATCTTTGGAGCAGGGAAGTGGGGGGGAGCAGTGGTCTCTGTGCAACGGTCTAAAATGCCCCCTACCAAGCCAGGGTTTTCCAATAAGAAAAATGTATGCTCATTGCTGATTGGAGAGCTCCAACAAGGAAGGGAACGTGTCGGACCTCTGCAGAGAGACCACTGTCACCACACAGAAAACAAGGATCCTCCTCTGCAGGAAAAAAAATGAATTAAACAAACATACTTAAAACAGGTTTACATGATTTTGTATTCATGCGAGTGTTTAAAGCCTAACTCCACTTTTGTTGAGAAAAAATAAATTAAAAAAACATTCCCCTCGCCATGTACATTACAAGGATTATAACAACCTTTTTTGCAGAATCCTATCTTTTTTTATTCTGAAAAAAATCCCTGTGTGTTTCTCTGTATCCATGTGGGAAAATTAATCTAAAAAGGAAGTGGTTTCATAAATTATCAATCAGCTGCTGCACCTGCAGGGCACTAAATAAGGAAATCTGCTGGGCCTGTATCCCTTTAGACGTGTTCCTATTGGGAGGATCTCACCAAAAATTTGATTTTTGTTGCAGGGGATGCAAAAATTATGTTTCTGGGGGGGGCGTTCTGTATACATTCTGTGTACAGACCACCTCCAGGTGGCCATATTGCATCTTCAGAAACTTAGAGCTGAAGATTGAAAAAGGAAAGGTTATTTAGTTTTCACTTTTTTTTGGCCATTTCATTTTTCCCTCCGCGAAAGTGGAGTTACCTTTTTAACCGCTTCCCACCCACCCAACGTCATAGGACGTCGTCCACTTTGAGCGGTGATATCTGAATGATGGGTGCAGAGACAGGCATCATTCAGATATCTTCTTTTAGATATCCACAAAAACAATCATAGCGCTTGATCGTTCTTACAGGCGGCGGGAGGGGGAAAAAAAAAAAATGGCGCTGCCTTGGCTGGGAGGCCAAGATTTTTATTTATTTTAGGCTTCCCAGCCTAGAGGTGAGATGTGTAGATCTCACTGTAAAGAGGACCTGTCACGCACTAGTCCGTTTACAAGGGATGTTTACATTCCTTGTAATAGGAATAAAAAAAAAGGGAAAGAAAGCATCAAAACTAGAATAAAAGTAAAATTAACAAAACATAAACAAAAATTTAAAGCGCCCCTGTCCACGCGCAGAAGTGAAAGCATATGCAACTCGTGCCCACATGTGTGAACGATGTTCAAAGCACACATGTGGGAGGTAACGCCGCGAACGTTAGAGCGAGAGCAATAATTCCAGCCCAAGACCTTCTCTGCAACAAAAAAAAAATTTGTAACCTGTAAAAAAATGTTAAAGCGTCGCCTACGGCATTTTTAAAGTACCGAAGTTTGGCGCCATTCCACGAGGGTGCGCAATTTTGAAGCGCGGCATGTTCGGTATCCATTTACTCCGCGTATCATCTTTCACATTATGCAACAAAAATTGGGCTAACTCTGCTGTTTTTTTTTTTTTTTTTGGAGGAAAATAGTTTTAAAAGAAATAAATAAAATTTTTTATATATATATATATATATATATATATATATATATATATATATATATATATATATATATATATATATATACATATACATACATACATACATACATACATATATTTGGGGGTTCTGTGTAATCTTCTAGCAAAAATAAAAAATGATGATTTTTACATGTAGGAGAGAAATGTCAGAATTGGCCTGGGTAGGCAAGTGGTTAATTTTTCCCCACAAAAGTGTAAATTACCCTTTAAACAACACCAAGAAACATTAAAAAAAATAAATAAAAAAAAACGGGCTACACAAGAAATGCGTCACACCACGGAACGCCATGTCTGACCTCAGGTGCATGAGGTAGCAGAGAATCCTCTTGGCTTTCTCCTTAGCAGCTCCGCCCCTGGCGTCCTCCTGTTCCTCGTTCTCCTCCTCGTTCTCCTGCACAGGCACTAGGAAGATGCGATGGCGCAGGAAGGTGACGTGGTTTGCTGGCATGTCCTTGAAATCGTACGTGACGAGAAACATCTTCACCACCGTCTTGTTGGGGTTAAATAAGGTCTGCGGAAGAGGAGGGAAGATCACAAAGGTGTAAATTGGTGCGTCTTTACATGTATGTCTGCATCTAATGTTAACGGACAGGTAGAGCAGCAGCTGGTATGGAACTAGTAAGGAAAAAAGCAACAGGTACTCTTTAATCTTCTCTTCCCAACAGCATAATAAATTAATCTCCTTCACCGCTCCATCCAGGTGTCGGGGACAATTTCCGCACAGCATACAACTCATTCCATGTGACCATGCTGGGCCAATCACCAACCAGCAGCACCGCCAACAGTCCACCATAACCCTGTGCAAGCGACTCAGAGCTTCTATGGGGTGGCTCCTCCTCCTGGCTGCAGAACGGAGCAGTGGGGAGCAGAAGGAAAGATGATCTGCTGCTGGGGGGGGGGGGGGGAGGAAATCTTATGCTCAACAGCATATCCAAAATAAATTTTTCTGTCCACAGATGGAGCTTTCCACAACTTCCAGTCCTAAGGACGCCACAGGAACTAAAGCGCGCCTCAAGCCACGTTTTGCGCACGTATTAGACGCATTCTGACAAGTGAAGTTTTTGAGAGTTAACCGCTTCCCGACCACCTCCTGCACATATATGTCGGCAGAATGGCACGGCTGGGCAAATCAACGTACCGGAACGTTGCCCTTTAAGAGCCCGTGGGTCGTTCGTGACCCGGTCGGGAGCTCCGTGACCACGGCCGCGGGACACCAGCGGCGATTGGGTCACAGAGCTGAAGAACGGGGTAAACAAACCTCTCCCCACGCTTCCTACACTGCCTGTCACTGATCGGCTGTTCCCTGTCATCGGGAAAGCCGATCAATGACGTCAGACGTACAGCCACTCCCCCTAATGTTAAAAAAAAAAAAAAAAAACACAAACACACACAGCCCAAAACCTCTCCCCGCCCCCTAGTGGTTAACTCTTTCACTGCCGGTGTCATTTATACAGGAATCAATGCATTTAAAATAGCATTGATTGCTGTATAAATGACAATGGTCCCAAAAATGTGTCAAAAATGTCCGATGTGTCCGCCATAATGTCGCAGTCACAATAAAAAAAAAAAATCCTTGATCACCGCCATTACTAGTAAACAAAAAAAAAAAAAATTAATAAAAATGCTATACAACTATCCCCTATTTTGTAAACGCTATAACTTTTGAGCAAACCAATAATCGCTAATTGCGATTTTTTTTACCAAAAATATGTAGAAGAATACGTATCGGCCTAAACTGAGGAAAAATAATGTTTTTTTTTATATTTTTTGGGGATATTTATTATAGCAAAAAGTAAAAAAAATTTAATTTTTTTCAAAATTGTCGCTCTATTTTTGTTCATAGCGCAAAAAATAAAAACCGCAGGGGCGATCAAATACCACCAAAAGAAAGCTCTATTTTTGGAAAAAAAAAGGACGCCAATTTTGTTTGGGAGCCACGTCGCACGACCGCGCAATTGTCAGTTAAAGCGTTGCAGTGGCACAGTCCTTTGGCTGCAAATTGGTCCGGGGCTGAAGTGGTTAATGGATCCCATTGGCCAGATTATTCATTAATTCTGGCCAATGAAATTAACGCGCAAGCGCTAAAATTTTAGGACATGTGCACTGCCGAAAAATGTGCGTTTTTTTCATAAATTCGGAAAATTGGAAATCCGAAATAACTAACTAATAATAACAACCACCAACTGTGATGTGTACACATAGAGGTTTGTGCACAAAGGGTTTATTTTATTTTATTTTTTTAGCCTGTGTCTTTTATAGGCATTTCAGAAGAGGAACATTTGCAGGCTGGAAAAAAATAAATTAAAAAAAACATATCACCAATACTGTCAGGAGACTTTTGGGCAGAAAATACGAGCCTAATGCATCTTAGGCACATTTAGTAGACATGTGCAATTTGTTTCATTTCAAATTCGTTTTTTTTTTAATAACATTTCGACAAATTCTTTAATTCTGAAATATCCAAAAGAATGAAAACCCTATTAAACAAATTTTTCCGAAAATAATAATAACCTATTTGCTCCCTTGTTACCTCCTCTCATGCTCGCCTTCGGGACTTCTCCAGAGCCTCTCACATCCTCTGGAACTCCCTGCCCCATTATGTCTGATCAGCCCCTACCCTGTCCACCTTTAAAGAGATCCCTGAAAACTCATTTATTCAGGGAATCCTCTCCCACACCCACCTAACAACAACTGTCCCCGAGCCACCCCCCATCCAATCATTCTCTGTAGCTATTACCTGTTGTACCACCACCCCGTCCCTTTAGAATGTAAGCTCTACAAGCAGCAGGGCCCTCCTGTACCTTTTGTATTGAACTGTACTTGTGCTGTCCCCCCCCCTCTACATTGTAAAGCGCTGCGTAAATTGTTGGCGCTATATAAATCGTGTATAATAATAATAAATAATATTTACTAAAAACTATTATAGGTATTGGAATTTCCTTTCAAATTTGGCTGTTATCCCCCGTACACACGAGCGGAATTTCCGTTGGAAAAAATCTTGGATGTTTTTTCCGACGGAATTCCACTCAAGCTTGGCTTGCATACACACGGTCACGCTGAACTTTCGACCGTCAAGAACGCGTGACGTACAACACTACGACGAGCCGAGAAAATGAAGTTTAACCGCTTCCCGACCGCCTCCTGTAGATATACGTCAACAGAATGGCACGGGCAGGCAAAAGCACGTACCTGTACGTCCCCTTTAATTTGCCTGCCCGGGGGGCGCGCGCGCACGACCCGGTCGGGAGCTCCGTGACCACGGCCGCGGGACCAGCGGACCCGATTGCCGCTGGTATCCCGCGATCGGGTTACGGAGCTGAAGAACGGGGAGAGGTCTATGTAAACAAACCTCTCCCCGCGCTTCCTACACTGCCTGTCAGTGATCGGCGGTTCCCTGTCATCGGGAACGCCGATCAATGACGTCAGACGTACAGCCACGCCCCCTACTGTAAAAAAAAAACACAACACGTCACACTGACTCCTCCCCGCCCCTAGTGGTTAACCCCTTCACTACAACTGTCATTTACATAGGAATCAGTGCTATTTAAATAGCAGTGATTGCTGTATAAATGACAAATGTCCCAAAAATGTGTCAAAAATGTCCGATGTGTCCGCCATAATGTCGCAGTCACAATAAAAAAAATCGCTGATCGCCGCCATTACTAATAAAAAAATAAATATTAATAAAAATGCTATAAAACTATCCCTATTTTGTAAACGCTATAACTTTTGCGCAAACTAATCAATAATCGCTAATTGCGATTTTTTTTACCAAAAATATGTAGAAGAATACGTATCGGCCTAAACTGAGGAAAAAAAAATGTTTTTTTATATATTTTTTGGGGATATTTATTATAGCAAAAAGTAAAAAATATTGCATTTTTTTCAAAATTGTCGCTCTATTTTTGTTTATAGCGCAAAAAATAAAAACCGCTGGGGCGATCAAATACCACCAAAAGAAAGCTCTATTTGTGGGGAAAAAAGGACGCCAATTTTGTTTTGGAGCCACGTCGCATGACCGCGCAATTGTTAGTTAAAGCGACGCAGTGCCGAATTGCAAAAAGGGGCCTGGTCCTTTGGCTGCCAATTGGTCCGGGGCTGAAGTGGTTAATGCTTCCGAGCATGCGTAGGAATTTTGTGCGTCGGATCGGTCGGAAAAAAAAAAAAAAAAGGTTCGAAAAATTGAGAACCTGCTCTCAATCTGTTGCTGGCAGGAATTCCGCCAGCAAAAGTCCGATGGAGCATAGACACGGTCGGAAATTTCGGACCAAAAGCTCTCATCGGCCTTTTGCTGGCGGAATTTCCGCTCGTGTGTACGCGGCATTAGTGAACGTTACAAATTTATCTGAAGTTACGAATTATCCAAAATAACGAACGCCGCATCTAAAACAAAATGGAATAAAATGAATAATACTAAAAACTAATTTGTTACGTTCCATTATTATCGTTATTTTGGATAATTCGTAACTTCAGATAAATTAGTATTTGTTACGTTTACTAAACAGCCAAATTTGAATGGAAATTCAATATCTATAATTTAATAGTTTAGTAATAAGTGGTTAGTTCAGTTTTTAGAATTTTTGGATTTCGAATTTCTGAAATTTTCGAATATTCGGGTTTTCGGATATTTCCGAATTTATGAATTTGTCGAAATTTATTAACCACTTCAGCCCCGGACCAATTTACAGCTAAAAAGGACCAGGCCCCTTTTTGCGGTTCGGCACTGCGTCGCTTTAACTGACAATTGCGCGGTCGTGCCATGGGGCTCCCAAACAAATTTGGCGTCCTTTTTTCCCCCCACAAATAGAGCTTTCTTTTGGTGGTATTTGAGCGCCCCTGCGGTTTTTATTTTTTGCGCTATAAACAAAAATAGAGCGACAATTTTGTAAAAAAAAAATGCAATATTTTTTTACGTTTTGCTATAATAAATATCCCCAAAAAATATATAAAAAAAAACATTATTTTTCCTCAGTTTAGGCCGATACGTATTCTTCTACATATTTTTGGTAAAACAAAAAAAAAAAAAAACGC